>JAOYSI010073347.1:8297-20055 GCA_025775065.1 Hiodon alosoides
CCAGATGGTCTGGATTACAGTGAGGCAGCGGGCCCGGTGGTCTGGTTCACAGTGAGGCAGCAGGCCAGTTGGTCTGGTTCACAGTGAGGCAGCGGGCCCGTGGTCTGGTTCACAGTGAGGCAGTAGCCCAGATGGTCTGGATCACAGTGAGGTAGCAGGCCCGGTGGTCTGGTTCATAGTGAGGCAGCGGGCCCGGTGGTCTGGTTCACAGTGAGGCAGCAGGCCAGATGGTCTGCATCACAGTGAGGCAGCGGGCCCGGTGGTCTGGTTCATAGTGAGGCAGCGGGCCCGGTGGTCTGGTTCACAGTGAGGCAGCAGGCCCGGTGGTCTGGATCACAGTGAGGCAGCAGGCCAGATGGTTTGGATCACAGTGAGGCAGTGATGGCACAGTGATGGTCTATTCTGAAACTGAATGGACAATGGTCTCCTTATTACTCTGGTCTACATTGGTTTCCTCAATCGCACATGCACGGACGCACGCTCGTTAAACAGTCCCTGCCGCTGTCACAGCTAACAAACTTTCGCCTCGGGGTGAAATTACGACAACATTAATCTAACACAGATAAAGTTCTTAATCAAAAACTTAAGCAAACACCGATAAACTTCTTACCTAAAACTTAACCAAACACCGTTAAACATACAGCTTCTCTGGGCCAGCTGTTTGGTGTTTTTTTGTAATGCTGTGAAACTTTTCATTATCATGATAATAGTTTTGGTCATATCCACAGACTGAAAACAGTATTACAGAGTTGCTGTAATGGAAAATAAGAAAGTGGCAGGTTAAATTATGTTCGCAGCATTATTAAACCATAATGTCCTTTCAGCAATGTTCCTTTTAAAGAAAAAAAATCCCTCAATAGTACTGTTTACTTTCCTCTCACTCTGAGGCAATTTTACAGGCGGTAAAGCGGGTTTAAGAACCACAGGAAATTAGCCCTCCTTTATAGAAAAGAGGCCTGAAAAGAGCTTGGAGCAGAAACAGGCTTCATGCAGGCAGCTGATAAGCAGTGTGTTCGGGACGCATTCAGTGACACCCTCTCACGCATTCCACACACACTGGTTCACACGCACTCTGGTTCACAAACACACTAATTTACATGCACTCTGGTTCACAGGCACTGGTTCACACACACACACAAACTGCCTCACATGCACACTGGTTTACACACACACTGGTTCACGTGCACGCTGGTTTACACGCACACTAGTTCACATGCACACCGGTTCACACACACACACTGGTTTACACACACACTGGTTCACGTGCACGCTGGTTTACACGCACACTAGTTCACATGCACACCGGTTCACACACACACACTGGTTTACACACACACTGGTTCACACGCACACTGGTTAGGATCTGCTCTGCTTTTTGTCTACCAGGTATTCTGCCAGGGTTTTGCTTCTGTTTAGGGCCTGATAGTACTCTAGTTTGTTTTAATGTTTGCATCTCAATGGGAGATAAAATTGTAGTGTCTGAGGTCTTTTATAACTTTTTTTGCGGGCCTGTCCGGAAAATGGCAGATGTAGCTCAGCTCAGTGTGCTTCAGGACCAGCTGGCTCTTATATTATCTTATTATCTTATCTGGGTATCGCAGGTGGAGTGATTTGGGTCATTGTTTTTTTAAAACGAATCTCTCTCTATATATATACAGTACATATATATATATATATATATATATATACTGTGTCTAATTTTATTTAACTAATGTGTAAATCTAACCTTAAACTGTTCTAATGACTATTAAATATAGTTTTTTTTGGGACTTAAATATTTACTTAAATATTAGTAAAAAGTGGGGTGTTTTATGTCACATTTAGCACTCCGGAGGATAAAAAAAAAGGCTAGTTAGTTTTTGGTTTAGGGTCGATTTCCCTAAACCCTAGTTTGGATTCGGATTTTGCCAAAGAGTATTCCGATCGAGTTCACCTAGTTTTTTCCTTTGGTCAATTCACAGTGAAAACTAAACTTGTGTATTTAAACATTCAAGCCTATTCAAGCCTAATCGTTCTAAATAAAATAAAACAACACCTCTGACAGCACTCACAGCGATCACAGGATGAAGTTTGGGGTGAAGGTGTGAGAGTCATAAGCGTGAGGCAGGAGGTTTCACAAGTGTGCGGTTTGACTGTTCACCGCCACACCACCGTCCACCTCCTCGGCACCTCACACAAGGCTGCAGCACAGCGTGGACAAAACGCGCCGTACCAGACACCCGCCAGCGAGAAAGTCATTGTCACACAACGTCTACGTCCTTTCCAAGCCCGGGCAATACCAAGCAGGGCTGGAATGTGTGCAGCTGTTATTTTAGTCGTGTGACTAAAACTCACTGTGAGTATTGGGCCTTTCTCTGTTGTGTTGATTGATTTTGGTCATATGGGTGGCAGCTGAATTAGGGTGTAATGGTGTGGTCGCTGGGATCAACGTTAACGAGATTACTGTCAAAGAAAGTGTGATTTTGATGTAGTGCAGGAAATAGATTACTGAGTAGAAAACCTGACCATCAGACATCCAAAAACCTCCAACGTCATTTCTGTGTCTGTAAATTTTAACATTAGGTTAAAATAGAAACCTATTTAAACATTAGGTTAAAATAGAAACCTACTTAAACTTTTGGTCGCCACAGTATCATAAAAATGAGGGATCTGTTGGTGAATATTCCTATTGTTTGATTGACAGCCAGAAGAGCTCAGAAAGATTATTTGACAGGTTATTGCTTGGGTAGGATCGTACTACTAATCATCAGCAGTATTATTATTAGTCTGTCATTCGTTCATACCCGTTTTCCTCTGTTACATTTGATAAATAGAATTTCTGCCACAAAACCAAGAAACTGTGGGCAGGGATATTGGGGTTTGTTTTCTTTATAAAATCTATTTTCAATCTGTTATGCAGCCATATGTGTGTGTGTGTGTGTGTGTGTGTCTGCGTTTTATGTGGTTATTGTAATTATTAAACTTAAACAGTTCCTGAGTTATCAAACGAAAGATTCCATCTGCACATGAAACACTGCTGTAGTGGTTGTGAATCTCACGATGCCAGGAAACCTGAATGCATAACAGAGCTAACATAATCTTTGTTACTCAAGGTGCTATTGACATGCAAGATTTTTTAAAGTCTAACTTTAGCATGAAGTCATGTACTGTGAGTCATTTGTGGGAGAATTTTTTTTTTGGAGAGTTTATTGTGGTCAAAAGGATAAGTGTATATGTTATTAACTTCATTTGTACAACTTGGGCAAATTCCATTAACAGCACAATCATGCCTTATTTGAATAAAAGGTGTCCTAATACCTTACAAATAATCAACCCAAAAACCAATGGAATGCATATACTCCTAAATATCTTATTTTAAAATTATATTTGCAATTTGTTAGAAAAATTATTAGCATATTTACATATTTACATTACTGGATCAACAGGTCAAGATTTTTTTATCGTCATCTAATTCAGTTTTTCCTTCTAAATGATTTGCCTGGTTTTTATTGGTTTTCAGGTCTTATTGCCATGGCATCACTGTTGACATCATTAATTGGGGCGGTGCTGTCATTTGTAGCAGTGCCCGAAAACGGTAAGCATTGCCAATAAAACAATTACAAAATGGAAGTCGATCGACATGACTAGTAGATGCGACAGTCCACCATTTCAGATGTGTTATTTTGCAACGCCCACTATGTTTTGTAATTAGTGTAGCAAGTTTTGGGTTATTGTAAAGCGGGAAGTTTATTGTTTCTCAATGCATGCGACTGTTTCTGACTTTATATTGTTTCTCTCGTGTGTCTGTGTCATTTGGATTGATTGACGATTTTACATGTATTGCATGTGCGATTTTGAGGAATATTTCTATAAATAAGGGTCTTGCAAGATCCATATCTAATTATAAAACCCATCCAAATGAATGCTCGTGAGGCAGAATTGTAATGACGACGTGAGGAGAAAATACTCTTGCACGCATCGGAAGTTTCTGTCATGAAGGACTTTCCCAGTCATACATCAGCAGCATCGTAATGGCCCATGTTCCTCTTCATATTTCCTGTTAATGAGAATTCAGCACTCCAAAGTCAGGAGTCGGCCGGCTTACGTTGCTGATGGCACCATGTGGAACTGGCATTGTACCATGGGGGGCTGGCATTGCACCATGGGGAACTGGCATTGTACCCTGGGGGGCTGGCATTGTACCATGGGGAACTGGCATTGTACCCTGGGGGGCTGGCATTGCACCATGGGGAACTGGCATTGTACCCTGGGGGGCTGGCATTGCACCATGGGGAACTGGCATTGTACCCTGGGGGGCTGGCATTGTACCATGGGGAACTTGCATTGTACTATGGGGAACTGGCATTGTACCATGGGGGGTCTGGGCAATGGGTTACCGGAGTTCTTGCTGTTGTCCTTACACACTTGGGGAGACCCCCATCCGGGAGGTGTTCTGTCTCTCTTTAATATCCTTAAAACTTGATACTGTGCGTACAGAGATTCGTTTAACTGAGGCAATATTGAGATCGGCTGAATAGTCCTCAGCTGAAATACAGAGACTTGAACACACGGGGCTCTTCGGGGACCAGGAGTGGGAACCCATTGACTTGGTCACTCCAAACCCAAACACAAGAACCAGAGCTCTCAAACCTACAGCCACTCCAAACCCAAACACAAGAACCAGCGCTCCCAGACCTATAGCCACTCCAAACCCAAACACATGAACCAGAATTCTCAAACCTATAGCCACTCCAAACCCAAACACATGAACCAGAATTCTCAAACCTATAGCCACTCCAAACCCAAACACAAGAACCAGTGCTCCCAGACCTATAGCCACTCCAAACCCAAACACAAGAAACAGAACTCTCAAACCTGTAGCCACTCCAAACCCAAACACAAGAACCAGAGCCCAAACACAAGAAACAGAACTCTCAAACATGTTGCCACTCCTAACCCAAACACAAGAACCAGCGCTCCCAGACCTATAGCCAATCCAAACCCAAACACAAGAAACAGAACTCTCAAACCTGTAGCCACTCCAAACCCAACCTGAGCTGCTGTAGCAAAGCCATTTGGACATGTGTAGTCTATTAATTCAATAGTTGACAAGCAGACTGGATTTCTGTTGACTAGCCTCAGAGGACGTCACATTAATTTATCAACTCAAGGCACTTATGCCCAAGCAGTATAAACTTTTTCAACCTGAACAAAAAACGTGTATCTAATGGGTCTCTGACTGATATATTGTACATAAATTAGGGTTTAGTATATAGAATTATAAACAACTTACATTAGGAAAGGCTCGTAGAAATGCAGTAATGCATAATTAATTTAAACAGGAAGTGATGGAGAGTTTCTATAGTCTGTGTGAACATCAGGGCTGAAGTAATCAGCAAGCTCATTGTCATCCCCTTTCAAGCTGTTTTTATTTTCTATTTTCTTGAATGTGTTGATAAGACAGGCTTCACAACACAAAGGTAAACTTCTCAGGAAGAAGACGAGAGTGAGCCAGATTTTAGGGCCTGATACTGGGTTGTGTTTCTTCACCTCATTCCTCAGGCTTTCAGGACACAGGATTCAAGATCTTGCGCTGAAACAGCTGCACGGTTTCGTGCTCCGTCGTTATCCTGCGCTCACGGCTTGGGTTTAGTGCTCCACTCTTCTCTCCTTTCTCCAGGCCTGACAGCCGCAGAGCTGACCCCCTGCGCTGAGGTCCAGACCCCAGTTTCCCCGGTCACCCTGGGCTCGGCCGTCACTGCCTCCTGCCGCCTCGCCCACGACTGCCCCTTGACCCAGGGGCGGGATTTTGACCTGGAGTGGCATCTCAATGATCAACCCCTCTTGGAGAGGGCCCTGACCAATCAGAGCGGCATGGTCTCCAATGTGTTCATCCCCAGCTTCGTGGACACCAGGGGCTATCTGACATGCTGTGTTCGCCTGGACACAGACTGCTTGATTGTGGGTGGACTGGAGATCAGAGCTGGATGTAAGTTTTAATATTAGCAGGAATTATTAAAGCAGCCACTCCTTGTAACACTACAAGAAATTATACCATTTTCATCATCATCATCATTACTATTATTACTATTACTGATATTATTACTATTGACGGAATAGCAAGCATCTGCTGTGTTCCAGAGCTTATTATTTTACATCAACAGTTTTGTCATACATAGAGCACGCTACTAGGTGACAGCAGATCTACACTGTGGATTCAGTTTTACTGAAGAGGGACAACTCTGCTGAGCGGATCACTGCCACACCCTTGCGTTTTACGCATTTTAAACAAAGCCATCAATGCTTTGGGATCGTATATGTACTGCCAAACTTTGATCCATGCTAAATATTGAGTGGTATTTTCAGCTCATCTCTTTTCCTTTTCAACTCACTGTTCTTTAATCTCCCCAGAAGCATGCCCTTCTGACAAAACCCAAACTTGATGACCTTGGGACCTGTTGGTTTTCAACCGCGATGTGATGTAACTTTGACAATGACCTTGCAGATCCGCCATCAGCGCCCCAGAATCTGACCTGCCTGACCAACCTCACCTTTCCCTACACCCTCTCATGCAAGTGGGACCCGGGGACTGAAGGCCTCCTTCCCACAAACTACACCCTCCACACTGCAATGAGGTGGGCAGCCCAGGTTCTTCCAGGGAGCAGTCTTTGCCTTCTATTGTACCCAGTCAGAAAAGCAGAACCAAACAAAACATTCCAGGAAAGATTCTGAGTTGTTTTCTCGCATGGTTATGACTAGGTACTTCGAGGACAATTCGCAAACCTACGCCTTGCCAGCCGGGCTCCACTCACACACCATCGCCAGGCTGGAATTCCCCCTACTCTCGGAACTGCTGCTGTCCGTTTCAGCCACCAACGCCTTGGGCCGGGCCTCGTCAGAAGTGTTGCCGCTGGTCCCGTTGGAGTCAGGTATTGCCCAGATGCCTGTATCGTCCCGCTTTGTGGGGGCGATGCGTGGTACACTACAAGCGGGCCAGCTTTGCTTCACTAGCACCTTTCTGGCAGGCTCATGCACCCTGCAGAAGTCTGCTCCCTACCATGAACCCTTCACACAGATGCCTGACTTACTGGCTCAATTAAAGTGTGCATGCATACCCATTCACTGCCACCCCAGAGGTGGTCGGTCATTAGAATATATAAACATATCATAAGGTTAAAAATTAATGAAGAAAACCCTTACAGAAGCTGAAATGCTTGTGGATTGCAAAGATTTTCTTTTCTCAATTTTCTTCACTCTGGGTTCCAGCGGACTTCCCCCGTCCCGTGGTGCTGAGCGCACAGCCAGAGAGGTACAGGCCGGGCTGCCTGAGAGTCCAGTGGAGACTGGTTAAGCACCTGTCCTGGGTGACAGAGGAGATGAGCGCGGAGCTGCACTATAAAACACGTCACAGCCAGCTGTGGGCCTCGCAAAGCGTACGTCTGCATTTTGTCAAAATCCCTTGTGCTGTTAACCTCCTTCTCTTCACCTAAAATACAGCACTCAACTCAACAACTGCTATATCAAAGAAGACATTTTGATCAGTGTCAAGTTTAAAGATTTAAAGATTTTGAGACTGCATTGATAACAGATGTTTGATGACCTTATTTGGCCATGCAACCATGTCAGACGTAAATAAGGTTCTGTTACTGTTTACTTTACTCTTGCTTGCTAGTGCACCTATAAGAATAATCCCAGATATGCCCCTCATATGATGTCATGTATAGATTCCAGAAATAAGTTGTTTAAATAAAGAATTAAAATCGAATCACCTGTATCTTGGAAAGCATCCACCCGATGTCGTCCAGGAGGTCGTTGACGGCTCGCGTCTCGTGTCAGTGGAACAGTGCAACCTGCTCCACGGGACGGAGTACCAGGTCCAGATGAGGGTCCGGTACCCGCCGGGCCCCTGGAGTGGGTGGAGCAGCACCGTGACGGGGTCCACTCTGGAAAAAGGCAAGCCTCCTGCCCCACCCAGCAGGCTCACGCTTATCCTCTCTAAACACGGCTACGTCCCACTTCCTGCCCTGCCTGCATGTTTGATGTCTGCCTCCTGTTTCAGCTCCCACTGGAAGGCTCCTGGCTTGGCTGAAGATGTCCAGGGAGCCAGCAGAGTCACACCACACAGCGCAGCTGTTCTGGAAGGTGACGATGCCGCGTGTCCACACTGAAGGCATGAGCAGCAAATAGAACATAGTAGGCCGGCACCTGAGGATGTACCTTTTTCCCCCAGGTCCCTGGGGCTATAGGTGTTCAAAAAAATGCTGAAACATATCCACAGTGATTCCAAACCAAGATTACCCATCTGTCTTGCAATTTTGGCTTAGTTATAAATGGTGGATTTCACACATTCATATTTGTATATATATATTTATATTTATTTACCAACCCTTCTCTTTTTTTATCCTGTCCCAGCCCTCACAGCAGTTTCGAGCCAATGGGAAGAACTTGTCGTACCACGTGTTCCTCAAGAGAGACAGAGACAGAGAAAGCGTCTGCACCACCGGGGGGTGGCACTGCGCTTTCCGCATCCCCAGAGGGACCAAGAGGGTTTTCATCACCGCCAGTAACTCCATGGGGCAGTCCAACCCAACTGCAGTGCCCGTTTTTCAGCACCAAGGTGGAGTATCCACAGCACATTCAGCATCACGGTGGTACTGTAGTGTTATCATTGGTTACATCACCATTTAGCAAAGTAGTTGAGGATATGTTAAGCAACAATCATTTGTTTTAATATGTAAGGTGGTGTGCCTGAATGCGTTTGTGGTTACGGATTGGGAAAACAAGCTGTCGCCGTTACACACTGACACCTTCCCTCTCCCCAGCTCTTGATCCAGTCCTGAGCCTCAGTGTTTTCCCCTCTGGAGACAGTGGCCTGCTGGTTAAATGGGTGGGCCCGGACTCTCTTGTCGCTGTTGACTATGTGGTCGAATGGGGCCCGTTGTGGACGACCGACACTCACCACATCTCTTTTGACGTGTTGACGGGAAATGAGTCCAGCGCGCTCATCTCTGGTTAGTGCCAACAGAATGTCCGTAGCATGCACATATGCAGGACCGTCACCTCTGGACCATGACCAACCTCCATGCTCACTTTTTTCACCTCTACGCAGGTCACATTGAGCCCTATATGCCCTATAAGGTCTCTGTGTATCCCAGATACCCACATGGTATAGGCCTCCCCCAGACAGCAGAAGGATACTCCAGCCAGAAGGGTGAGCATGAAATGCCAGAACTCTACAACAGCAACAAAAAAAAGGAATAGTGTCGGGTGATTGCTCCTGCTGTTGCGGCAGCAGATGCTTTGGATGGATGTTGACGCAATGCCGCCCCCTAGTGGGCAGCAGTGTTCACCACGCCGTGCTATTTTAGGCTGAAGGAAAAACACACTGCAATAGTCATTCTTTACCTACACCTTTCACCTTATTTAGAACAATTCGATTACAGCCAGACTAAACAAAAAGCAACTTCCCATTTCCTGCGGGCCGAAATTCCAAGGCTGGAACTACATCATTCAGCCAGAATGAGGCCAGGGGTGGGATGGAGGCGGTCCGGAGGATTGCCATAGAGATTCTTTCTTTTTTCTTTGTCCATGCCTTGTTGGCAGCTCCATCGGTGAGCCCGCGCCTGAAGGTGGGGGACATCCAGCACACGTCTGCTGAGCTGACCTGGAACAACATCCCTCCAGAGCAGAGGCACGGGATCATCCGGAGCTACACGGTTTACTGTTCGGACGAGGAGGGCCGGGTGCAAGGTAGCCGACTGAGGGAGGGTGGTCCCAGGGGGCGCGCTGGGATTCCCTGCATTGGCCATAGGGGTGGGCACAATCTGTTGTGCGCTCATCTTGTCTCTGACGCCTTCCCTGTGCCGGTCTCTCCCAGCGGTGAGGGTGGGGCCAATGGAGAGGAGAGTGGTCCTGACCCAGCTGAAACCTCTGTCCATTTACAAAGCCCACATGGAGGTGAGCACGGATGGGGGCAGTCGCAACGGGACGGCAGTTACCATAAAGACAGCCTCAGAAGGCAAGTCCTAACTATACAGGTTCATAAAAACAATGAGCATGTTAATTAACAACATTGGGAAGAATACACCTGACATTTTCCTGGTTTCAGATTTATGGAACACGTTGGTCAGCGTAGTGCTGGCCTGCCTCGGACTGATGCTGCCGGCCAGCCTAGCCATGTTGCTTTGCTTCAGAAAGCACAAACGGTGAGGATTGTAAGCGTTTTTACCCAGAGTATGTTCATTGTGGGCAACTGTGAGCAACAGCCCTTACCCTGACAGCCTTTACCCTCACTGCCCTCACCTCCATTGCCTTTACCTCCATTGCCCTTACCCTCACTGCCCTTACCTCCACTGCCTTTACCTCCACTTCCCTTACCTCCACTGCCCTTACCCTCACTACCCTTACCTTCACTACCCTTACCTACATTGCCCTTAACCTCACTTCCCTTAACCTCACTTCCCTTACCTTCACTTCCCTTACCTTCACTGCAGGCTGAAGATGCACCTATGGCCGATCATCCCAGACCCTGCCAACAGCAGCATCAAGAACTGGACAGAGGCTGGCATCCTTGAGGTATGGTGCGGTTGGGCTGGATTTTCAGCCTTTGGGTTAAAAAAAAGCTCAAAGTTCAAGGCTCTGGGTAAACATTGCCTTTAATGGGCATGTTTGTCTGTTCCTCCCATTATATAATTAAATTCTGTCTGGTTTGTGCACTTCACAACTTCACTGCACCTTCATTTTAAGTCAATAGTCCCTTTTTATTAGAAAATTCTTTTAGTTCTTTCATTACTCACAGAGGCTCTCAGGGGATTTAAAATTGCCTAGTCGGTGAAAGTCCACAAGTATTTTGAAAGTTAATAGCATCTCTGCATCATAACATCAGATTGAAGTATTTTAAAATGGCCTAAAATAAGTCTGTAAACGGGGGCTGATGAAGCGAACAGCTTTATTCATGAGCTGCGTGTCCCCTTTATCTTTGAAGGACAAGCATGCTTTCCAGGATATTAAAGACCCGACGCCGGTGAACCTCTCCCGGTTCAGCCTGCTGGAGGAGCCAGAAAAGTTCACAGAGAAGGGGGGAGGACAGACTGAGCAGGGCTGCCAGGAGAGTGAGACTAATGATCCGAAAGAGCCCCATGGAGGCTCCTGCCCGCTCTCCATGGACTCTGTCCCCTATGCAACAGTCCTCTTCTCCTGCCCGTACCGGAGCCAGGGAAAAGTCAAACATCCTGTCTACCTGCGGTCCGAGTCCACGCTGCCCCTACTGGAGGATGAACCCCCAAGCCCCACATCCCCTCAGGTCGCACACCCCCAGGAGACGGTGGAGGATCAAGGGTTCTTCACTTGCAGTCAAGCTGACACACAAGGCAAGAGAGGGAGCAGGGCATTCTGGGCCCACTTCCCTCTGCTCAGTGCGCTTCAGATAGGAGATATACAAAATGAGGTCTAAATATCTCATCTGCCTTTACCCTCACTGCCTTTACCTTCACTGCACCAGAAATAAAATGTTGCCTAAACTTGTTTTTTCCTTTTATAATTTTGCATTATATTGGTTGGATTATACCATGTCAAATAATTTTCCCACCTTTATTTGTTTATTTGCAATAAATCTCTTTCTTTTTTTAAATTAAAAATATTATTTCCTTATCAAATAAAACTGCAATTTACCAAGGGTAGAACAAGAAATAATGTGTGATAGTTGTGTTGCAAGTATAATGATCCTCATCTACTCCCTCACCCTAGCTGAAGAACAGAGCTTTTGCTCGAAACGTCCCTA
>JAOYSI010073348.1:0-20054 GCA_025775065.1 Hiodon alosoides
CAGACCTCTACATGCTTTGTAAGTGGGGAAAACCTGCAAAATCGGCAGTGTATCAAATACTTGTTCTCCCCACTGTAACAATTTATGAATCAATTCACTTCAGTGGTTTAATTGGGATTTAGTTCATTTTTATATAATCTCCACAGCAGTATCACCATCATTTATGCAATATTTATATATCATCATAGCATGTTCCATAATGTTTGTTGAATGTTATAGCAAAGATGTCGAGATCTGGAGTTTGCTGGGTGATCTCACTGGTTCAGCACATTCAGGATTTAACTAGCAAAAATTACATCAATCTCATATTGAAAAGGCCAAGTAGAAATTAGCTTCACTAATTGCACTTGAATGTTCAAACTATAACAAGAGGTTGGCCTCTTCTTTCTTCTAAATTTTCAGATAAAGATTTTTTTTAATGAACTTGTTAAACGGTATTATAAGTAAGCTTGTCTTCTGTGTTGAAAAATCCTTACCTTTTTAACGGAACAATTTTTTAAAATTAATGATACAAATTCAACTATACAGAATTAATTTAGAGAAGCTACCAATCCCTGTTTTCAAACATTTTGCAAGAGAGCAAGTGGAACTTCTAGATTGAGTTTCAATCTCATTATTAGTTTAAGCGCAACTTAAAAATTTGGTGCAACAAGTAAAGGGTGTCCAAAGTGAGGCCTGAGGGGTTTTCTTTCACAGACATCAGCGTTTGAAGACGTGAAAGAAACTAGGCTACGTATGAGATCCATGACACACACAACCCATCATATATGCGTTTCAAAGCATGCACAACCCAGTACATGTGATCAACTATGCACACAACCCAGTCCATACGTGATCCACTACACGCACAACCCAATACATGTGACCCACCATGTTCCCAAAGCCAAAAAATGATGCAGTGCAAAAACAACCGCTCTAGAAACAAAGCTCTTCAGTGTCATCAGAGACAGGCTTTCCCCTTCAGCACAACAAGAATCTGCCTAAAACTCGACAGTACACTACCACCTGGGGATGAATAAAACGCTCAGCAACCTCCCTCATGAACTGCTGGAGAAAAGTGGAACCTTTTGCTGAGGTATTATTTCAAATATCCAATTAATTCTTTGTGTTTCCACCAATCTAATGCATGTATAGCCAATCAGAAAAGTGACGACTAGCAGCAGTACTGTGGTAACGTTCTGCTTTGCGGTGCCAGGTGGCAATGCTCCAGTGGTTTACAAACAAATAAATGCACATTCATCTTTCCTTTTTAACTCCAAATTATCAGGAGCTAAGAGCCAGAGCCAGAGTGAAAGTGATTAAGAGTTTGTTCGTTTTTTTTGCTGGTCCTCCATTTTGTTTAAACCGCAGCGTTTGTATGGGTTGCTATTCATCTGTGGGCGGAGCAATTACTGAAGTCATTAGAGGGTTTTTGGGAAATGAGGTAAATATTATAAATTAATTTGCTGAGAGAAGAGAGAAGAATTCTGTATCCTATCCCCTCTCTGGTAAGAAGACTACTATAGATTTATCTGGAATCTATTCAGGGGAAAAAAGGGATTATCAATTCTCATCCAGTACAGTGGGCCACAAACATTTCCCTGAGAATCAGAGCATCCCACACATGAACATGCACCAACTAACATTAATTTATATGTGTGTGTTCAGACAGAGCAGGCGAGGGACATAGTAGGAGAGATGATGTTTGTCCGTATGTGGGATGCACTACGTACTGTGTGTGTGGAAAGCAGTGTGTCTCTGCCTCGATGTGTGGATTGCTATAGCCACTGTGCACATGCATGGTGAACAGATATTTAAAAACTTAGCTCTGGCACTAAAATATGTCTTGAAGCCAGTGCTAAGGAGGATTATAGTGTGGGTCCTGCAGCAACTAAAGCTGTTCATATCTGTGTATTTTCATGCCAGTCCTGCTGCAACGAATATGAACTGGCCTGTTTCAATCATACATCCCATCTCCAGGTCTGGGATTCTAAATGGGAATCATCACATTCCACTGCCACCTGCTCATTGTGCCCAGAGGGGTTTTCTACACGTCCTTGAATTTTTTGCCCAACCCATTACGATATATATATATATATATATATATATATAAAAATAAATAAATAAATAAACTGTACTCGTGGCTAATTTTAGAAAAATAACGACAAGCTAGACGTTCACAGGTTTCGTGTAAATTCACAGATTTCTATAAAAGCAGCTGACTTCTTGGTTTCGGTAAGGTGTTACAGCGATACATTCTCCACCTTATAAGTTAACTCCACAGTTTCCTTGGATGTGCTACTGCGGCACATCCAAATATACCAATTTGTATGAATCACAATCAAAGAGGAGCAGGCTTAACGTGTTATGAGCTCCAAGTTGAACATGAAACACAGAAGGAAGGATAAAAGAACAAAAGAGTGAAGTGCACCAACAACCTAACTGACTCTGTGGTCATTGCTTAGAATGAGTGTTAGAAATATAAACACAATCTGATCTATCAAAGAAATATGTGTCAACAAGTGAAATTATTTAATTTCTTCTTCATACATTAATGCAAGAATTGGTATAACAGCTAGGATTTTTCTTATCATCCAATTTTTGTTTTTTTATGTACACATTTCTCAACAATTAAAAAATGTCCAGACTCCTTTCATTCTTAATGTCACGGGGATTGTGACAATCTATGTGTCTATATGTCAATCACATAGATCATTTCCATTTCAAAAAACACTAAAACATAGCTCTTCCCCTTACCACATACCTAGCTCTACTTCAGCTTTGCCTTTTATTAATTTACACAGCTTGCTCTGATCCACCCGTGTGTTGAGCACAAGGAGGAAATGGTGTGAACTGTAGTAGAGGCAGGTCTCCTACTGCCCCATAGGACTCTCTCTCTGCCCTTCATCACAAAGTCATATAAATATTCAGAGCAATGTAGAAAAAAAATGAAACAAATGACAGCAATAGAGATGCTACTTTGGCCAAAAGTCCAACAAGCATAAAGGCTGTTCTATTGCATCTTTAAAACCAAAGAGTTTGATCCTGAAGATACTATGGGCAAAAAAAAAACATTTTGATGAGTTGGACTTTATCAGGTACATGCAAGATTAAAATAAGTATTTATTGTACATTATTATTACCAAATGTTTCTGCAATAATTCACGGTAATGTCTGCAGTTTTCTTGACTTTTCCAGTTTCATCAGCTAGCAGGGAGCATATACCTTGAATGAAAAAAATAAGAGATAAAGGTTTTTTCTTCCATGCTTCTGGAAAGACTTATTGACTAATTTGACTGGTCACCATCAATGCCATTTACAAAAGGAAAATTTTAAAAAAGGTTACAACTCAAACAGACCTTATTTAGCATCAAACAATTAAAATAAAGCTTCCCAAATATAGAATTACAATACAATCTAGAACACAGTTGCTTCAAATAAACATGTTATTTAAGATGTCTGATTTTGCACTATACTGAATGATGATGTAGCCAGGTGGGTCACCATAGTTTTATTGAGCCAAAAATCCTTGGACTAGCCTTGGTTACAGATCGGTACAGGGCAGCTTGTTCATGCTGAGACGGACAGCGCTCTGTGGGGCTGCTTCTGCACAGTTCTCTACAAACTGCCACCAACCGAAATGCAAGTACGCTGCATCCTATTTCTTCTGATCCTCACTGCATGGGTCTTGTATAAATAGAGACTGACAGGAGTACAGTAGACATCCCCGTCTCTGTACGTTCATGAGACACACAAGCACTTTCCAAATAAAACACTTCGAGTACAGGTTTCATTTGTATGGTGATTTATCCAATAAAGAGAAAAACTCTGTTCCGAAAATAACCAGTCTGCCATATCACAGATCAAAGGTGCACTGAGGTGATGGACATCAGGCAACAAACTCAATTATAGTTCTATAGGGAAGAGGGAGGTGTCTCTGCTAGTGACCATAAAGGTGCCAATATGCCTCCACAGTTTTTCTGGCCTCTACTCTATTGTAAACACTGCTGTACAGTTCTAAAAGACAGAGCTGAAACTGCTCTAAACACGGCAACTTACAATAAGGACAAAAACCCGTAAAAAACTATAAGCCCTGTACTTACAATAAAGATATAAACACCTGAAACAGCTATAAAGTTGCAAAGTGAGTTCCCATACAGGGAAGGACCACCTTAAAGCTCAAGCAGCCAGTACAGTACAGAGGTAGATTTTCCTTTCGAGGCTGGAATAGTTTGCTTGACCCATGCCCATGAGGCTGAAATAAATACCAATATGACACATTGTTTTTTTCCTGTTTCTGTTAACAAGGTAGTTAAGTCTGTACCAAAAATGACATCTCTTTTGGCTCATTTGTTTGGCTTTAAAACGCTTTAACCAGTGTACCAGTGTCGATGCATGGTTGCTATGTGTGGAATGTTTGTCGTTAAGAACTGTGCCAGCCCAGATTAGTCCTCTGCCTCCTGGGAAGGGAAATGTGTACTGATGTATCAGTGTTTACACATCTTCAGCTCTTCCATCATTTCCGGGTGATAGAAAAATGAAGTCAATTTACTGGCACAAAAGATAGCACACTAGAACTAAACAGTTTTTTTTTTCCCTCTATCAATAAATGACAAACTGGGAAATGGAAAAGTCTTTAGAGTTTTTTTTTTTAAAGGTTTTGCTCTTTCCACTCCTACACTACTAATGGATTGGTCATGCTCTGAGCTTGTTTACACTAAGAGAACGGAGGCTTTGACATTGTCTGTTGGACAAGATGAATGGAGAGGTGATGATAACTGTGATCGATGTATGCTCCCAACAGCTAGATTGTTTCATTAAACAATGTCAAAAACAAAGCTCAGTTTATTTTGTGGCAATGCATCATATTTTTAAATGTGGGGGTTCACCCACAGTCAGATGTTCTTAACACAACTTAGGATTGCATTGGCTAAAATATGTATGTGTAGCTTTCCCACCCAATGAAAAAAAGTTTCAATAAATGACATGATAAATTAAATACTACTTACCTTCTGCTGGACATTATGAATTCAGTTCCCAATGCCCATTTCTATTTTTACCATTTGACACCATCAGTCTCAAAATCCAGTGTCACTACGTTAATCTTAAGAATCAGAATTAGGCAGGAGGAGTACAGCGTATCTAATAAAGTAAAGTTTAAAAGATGTGCAGCGAATTAATGCATATCCTTCTAAGATTGGTTTAATTGTTGGTTGCAGGACCATAATTTAGTGTCACGTGAAGGTAACATGCATTCAGTTACAATGCTGAAAGCATCTTATACTGAAAGTATAAAATGCTGCTTACCTGTGTAACAAAACGAGAAGCATATTTTTTTATTTGAGCCCAGCCAGTGACATTTCTTTTGTTATTTTCCACAATGTTTAGAATATCTAAATGCATTTTTGGAAACACTGCTTAAATGAAGTGCTTTGTGTTTGAAAGTGTATCTTGAAGTATTGGAATGTTTGTTAAATACATTGCAAAGAATAAGTGATTCAAATACATTTGAAAGTTGTCTAAAAGGCTTGTTAAACACAATAATGCCTTCAAATGATATTAATATGAGAATGCATTCCTGAAAAGTATTTTTAAATACTTGAAATATGTATATGGACCAGTGTCTACCCTCAATAAAATCAATAACTACCGAGGCAGGAGAGCCACACTAACGTGGCTGAGCTTCCCATTACGGCGTAGTGAAACCGTCAGCAATCATTCATCCCCAGTTAGTCAGATGGCGACTAAAGAGAACACATAAAGAACAAACAAGCCATTCTTTTTTTCTGTCCCTGCCAAACACATGCATAATGAAATCTTCAGTAAAAAAACAAATTGTGTTGGTGCATTAATTGGGTAAACATGCCTGGCTGGAGTTGTCCTGAAGGAGCTAATGGTCTTTGTAGGTTGACAAAAAGTTATTTTTCTCCTACAGGAGATATTGGAGGGCAGGACATTCTGGTGTTTTAGGGCCCCAGGACTCCTGCCATGTCCATCCACAGACAGGACTTAAAAGGACTTAAAAGTACAGTGCACAGGCTGTTACTTAGCCCTCACCCCTACCGGGGGAAATAAATCAAATCATGCCGCTCACTGGAGTATGTGTGTCATGTAATTAATCTGGTAACAACTCCACCAGTCCAGTTAGTCCACCAGTCCTAGGGAAAACATGGAAAGTCACTGCATTCTCCATCACTTTAACTCAACATAAAAAGAAAAAGATAAAAGATGCTAGAATTTGCAGTTGAAAAAAAATACTCAAAAGAACAACACACCTTTTTGTACCTCCTGTCCTAGTGCTTTGCTGTGGCCATCAAACTGTTCCTACTGGGCTGTCCTGCATCACACCTTGAGACACAGCAAACGGAGCTGGTCAAAACAACCCAAGCAGCATGTCAATCCATTTCCCACAGAGATGCTGACAGGCTTGAAATGCTGAAACATCTGGATTCCACTCAAAATGAAATGCATGCACCGCCATAGCAAAACCAATGTTTAAACTTGTAATGAGGTTCTGCTCGGTATCCTACAGCAGACTCTGTCCACCTACAGGGAAGCACTGGGGTTTGTATAACCACAAATAGCCACCTACACCTTACTTGGATCTTTTACCAGACCAGTGTCAAAGATGTCGGAAGTCATAGTTTTTGGGCAAGTCAATTCTAGATTCATTATCAGTCTTTCAAAGGCATCTGAAGTACATTTGGCCTTTGGAAAATGATTCACATACAGAAGAAAATACCTTTCACTATCTCAGATTCAGGCTACTAGTATTGAAAAGAAGCACTTTCTCCAAAACCCTTCCACCATATTACATACACACCTAGTGACAGGTGAAGTCGGATTGACCTATGCGGATCTGCATTCCAATCAAGGGATCAATGAGCCTTTCTGCAGGCACGCCAAGAAACCTAGCTACCACTCTATGTAAACGTTATAGTTCTTTTGTAGATTTGTCCAGAAAAACATTACCCCACTGTTATTAAAATGGTGGTTACCATTGTTGTGGGCCAAATGAGGATGATTCCAACATGACTTTGTTCTAAAATTAAAATGAAATATAGAAATTCATACCTTTGCCATCCCCATGCCAGATCTGATGACATTAGCATTTTTCAAGCTGACATAGCACTGACGTCATATGGAAGAGTCATGCCAGCCAGGGGGCGTTCCCGTGTGCTTGCACAGCTTAGACAAGGATGTATATAGGATCGCCTGATTGTATTAATATAACCCTTTGCACCCGTTTTATTGGCAGAGGCTTCCTTTGCCTCTGAGTTGTTGTTGTGAGCTTATACTGTTCAATGGGCAGACAACACAAGATAGGAAGTCAGACTTCAAGGCATCCATATGTATTTACAGGCAACCAATTGATTTCAACCAATGTCTCTCTCAAGTGCAGGAAAAACTTTCCTCTGCGACTTGGAATGCCTAGGGGTTTGGGATAGGGGCTGGAGAGGTTATCACTTTAATGCTGTAGTAATTGCCTCTGCAGAGCCACCTTGAACAAAAGACTGCTGGGAGCTTGTTACCATAACCAGGGTCTGAAACGTGCCTTTTGCTAAACAAGCCGCTGTGGCGGACGGATGCAAAAATTCACCATTCATCCATTTCAGCCATTACATTTTCTTCATAGAAAGAACATTAGCATGTTTTTCAATGCTTGTTTTACAATATTAGAATTAAATACAATTTTAACAAGCAGCAATGCATTGTGGCCAGTTTCGCTCTGGACTAATTTCAATAGGTAGTTGGCCCTAAATAAGTATATAAACACTTGTACACATACTAGAAGAAAATAAAAGTCAATGTCCAAGCACTGTCAAAACCATTTATCACTGGTCACAAATGTGTGTGTTTTTTTAAAAAAAAATGTATTTTAATATCCACTGGAATGAGTTTTGTGTTATAAATTACTCCCCTCCTCAGCAAACAATGGTGGCATTTTAAGATGTTTGGTCCCTATCATAAATTAATTCTGTCACAATTTTTCAGAAGCATACAAACTGAGTTTGAAACAGAACATGAGTTAATCCGAGCCATTCCCGACGCTCTCGTAAACTTCCAATTTCTCATAAACATCCAGTTTTTTTATCATTTCCTTCAGGAGCTTTTGCTAAGACTTAATAACCTCAGGTATGTCTTAGCATTTTGTATGAGTAATGCTAGCTAGCCAACTTGCTCTCCACGTACATTCGGCAGTGAGAAGTTCCGTGGCTACAGTAAACAAATTGTGCGTTGTACTGAAATTAAGCGCCTTCAAACCGCAAACATGCTTTGTTTATGGGAGTTTGTTGAGAAGCTTTAGCTTGCGTCTGCTTTGATCCTTTGCTCTTGTTTTACTTTTTAACATTGATGCTAGAATAGTATGTCAAATATTAATGTATTTTTTGTGTGTTTTTTATTTTATTTTAATTTAATGTTGTCGCACTACATCTGTAAATAAAAGGTTTCTCTTGCAGATGCAATTTATATATATATATATATATATAAATACCCCACGCATCACCAAATTACAGCTTTGAGGTTGTGATTTACCTGTGCTTCCACTTGCATCGAATGCAAGCAAAAACTTGCAAGGTAAGCAATGAATAACTTGCATTAAAAAAATCTGATAAAGAAGAAATTGAGGGGGGTTGAGAAATTGATACTTTTTAAATGATTTCTTTATTGATTACATTAAAGAAACAGTTTTCTCTTATTCATCCGGGAGGTTTAATAAACTACCAAGGCTACCAGAGAGGTAGTTTTCCCTTGAGTGGGAAATGAGTGAGCCCCCCCCAAGTAAATTAGTTGTGAGCCTGGAATCAGGCAGCTGGAGCCACCGCCCAGGATACAACCGTCATTTGACTGTAGCCGCTGGCATGACAGCTGCTGCCCTCTGAGACATGGCTAGTAGCACATACTCAACAGAACAAATGTTGAGCAGAAGAAATAATCCAAACCGAGGGGTCTTGAAGTACTACCCCAACCCCCCTCCCCCACCCCACATATCATTGAACCCTCAGGGCAATGCCCAGACAGTACTGAGACAATGGCACCACTATGACAACGAGGATGACTGCCGGTTTTGTTTTGTCATCACTAAACGACAACTTAACAGCAATGAAGAGTGAGGTTCTCACTCATATTCAAGTTAATGGCAGCTTGAACGAGATGAGGAAACCTTTACATTAAATGTGCACACAAATCGTTTTTTTTCCTAGTATATTTAGTGTAAAACTGGGTTTAAAGTGTGTCACGATTGCTTCTGCAAAGTATAACATCCTCTGCAAAACAAAGCAGAGATAAATATTTGTCAATACAGTCTAGTTAGCAGTGCTTTGTTTGCACGGCTTTGCAAACCACCCTCCGTTGCACTTGTATACCGGGAGAAAAACAGCAGTAACAAAACAATGACCCAACACAGCTCTCACTATGAGGTCCAGATGACTGGTCCTCCTTCCGGTAAGTGTTTAACAGATTAAGGATGTCTGGGGGGCAGTGAGGCTGGGAGAGGAAGCAAGGGATGGAGAGAACAGCGGTATTCTGCCTCATCCATCACAAGCCTGGGACTGCATATGGATCAACCAAGGGCATGACGCAATCAACTTAAAAGGAGAGCACAAGGCTCGAGGTCATTTAATTCTCCACACACATGTTATTTTGTGAATAATAAATTAGGATTGTTTTTAATTGAGAGGTGACAATGACAAAATTATCACTTGACAGAACTCAAATAAGAATGGGTATGTGCAGTGTTTGACATGGCTGTGCACTTGTCTGTGCATGTGTACGTGGGGGAAGGGGGATGTAATGTGAGAAACTGTTAATATAGGGGTGTGGGTGTATGAAAGACAAATGCTGGAGAAACAATGCAAGACATGTCCCCCTACAACAGGAGGCTAAGCTAAAACTGTACAAATCCTTTTGAGTATCAAACGCCCTTCTTGACTTCAACCGCCACACATTTGTCGCGTTTTTTCAAAGAAATATTTTTAAGTAAGGAGAGAGAATGGAACTGATCTTAGTGGATCAAAAAGTGTGAAGATGTTGAGCAGGAATTAATTCTAACTTGTATTAGCAACCATATATTCATATGCTGCTTACTTTGCAACACCAACATTATTTGTTGACAGCCATTTCTCAGAAACAGAACTAAACACATGAATACGTTTTAGTAATAGGTCAATAATACCATCATTAAAGCAAAACCTGCTTGTAATACGATGCTGGATGTTAGATTAGAGAGTAATCTGATTAACTAGTTGGCAATATGTTGAATGGCCTATTAGCATATCCTTATCCTCTTAACCATGGTAGATAAATAGATAAATAATTAAATATTGTGGGATGGTACAAGGGCTATAGTGGTAAACTTTGTGAAATATATGTGTCCACATCCCATCCCATCACCAACCTGTGGTGTGATCTATACAACTGAGACATACAGGCTTTGCCACACAGCCAGATGCTTCAATGGAAATATTAAAGTAAGGGTAAGGGTTTTGTTTTTTGGCATTTCTGACAGTCAGTTGGGACGCCCTCAAAAGCACTGGATGTATTTTGATCATTGAGGCCATTGAGGACCAGTCAGTTCACTTAATTGCTTCAATTTTATAGGCCAGGCTTGGATGATCCGGGATCAGGTGATGCTGAAAGCAGTCTGCTGGAATGGGTAAACCATTGCAGAAGGGCGAGGTGCTTTTCTAAGCCATGCAGTCACATTGCCAGTACAGGCCTGCCCTATCAACATGTAGACCTGCTTTCAGGTGAGATTGCACAGCCTGCCCTATGAGCGTATAGGCCTGCTCTCCGGTGAACCTCCACGGGCCTACGTTATCAACTTGTAGACCTGCTCTCAGGTGAGCCTGCAGAGCCCCTTCCTGTTTAAAAGCCAAGAGACAGGTAGAGGGAGATTGAGGTATAATTTACAGCCTGTAAACTATACCTTCCCACGCTCACCAACACCAATTCAGCTGTCCTACAGGGTTTATGCACAGCCTGTGTATTGCTAGGCTCAGCATAAACATGGAGCGGCAGAAGACATGGAGAAACATGATTACCGCCAGACTCGTTACAAACACCCAGCCCCCTTCCCCAAGAGCATCCAACACGATATCAACTCCACTTCAATAACATTCCGGAGCCTTGAGGCAATGCTAATATTTACATTGAAAAAAGCTAGCCAGGCAATTCTTTGATGCAGCTCTCTTTTAATTTGTTTTGATTTGATGCGTTTAACTGGGAGGGACTTTTTCCCGGATTCTGAACAATGCAAAAAAAACAAAACAACCCATCAATATGTGAAGAAAAAAAGGCTATTTGTGAAGATGCCCATAAACTTGAGAAGGCTGGTCTTGTCCTCAAAGAACAGTGACGTTGTAACCATCTCCCAGCAGTACAACGGCACCTACCCAGCAGAAAGTTCTACTAACCTATTTGTCTTTATGTGCATGTTTTTGTATGTTTTTATTCTGGCTGGTGAAAATCCTCAGGTGAAGCCTGTATATATTTGATCTACCTTTCTCAGCCTACAAAAATATTCTCAGCCATCTACTCTGAGACCTGCAATAGTGAAGACATAAGCGGTGAAAGTTGTGGGACCAGCTGGCTAATGTCATTAGACCTGTAGTCACCTTTCACTAGACCACTCAAGCGTGTTATCTAGTTATCTCTGAGCCGTTGTCATTACGTTGCAGTCATCACAACGTCTCTAAGCCGTTGCTGTTAGGTTGCAATTATCACAACGTCACTGAGCCATTGTCATTATGAGTCTCACCTGGCAGCTACCTCATCCTGGCGTCTGTTGAGCTCATGGCTTCTTACCTCCCTGAAAACATCACCAGCACTCAGATGGCCAACCCTGCGGCCATATAGAGATGGGTACCTCAGCATGGCACAGTAAAAGCCACCGTTCCATCCAAATGGAGGCTCTGTCACACACACAGAAATACCCAGGTACACACATGCATACACACACAGACACATGCCAAGGACTATGCCATCAGGACTGAAAGACTAATAAGATTTAGTGCACATATCTCCACAATCCCAACTCCATGCAACTCTTGAGCTATAAAAATTTAATTCAAAAAGCCCCATTCCTTTAAATATGGTACCCCACAGGGACAAACCATGGCCAAAATGTAAAATTAGTGCCCACCATTTTATTTATTTAAGTATAGCTCCTGTTATTCCAATGCAACGGTTTTCAGTGTTTCAATGTATAAACCTCATGTACTGTAAAATTATGTGCACACCTGATTGAACAACAAACACTTATGCGTGAGTAGTGAATACTTCATCCTGGACTGGAAAAAACAGAACAAAGGAAAAAAACACTGACCTAATCTTTGGAGAAGGGCAGAAGTTGTTCTCATGGCCCACCTCTTACATCCACCATCAGATGGAGCCAGAAAGGACACCTGGGTTCCTCGCTTCAGTGCCTGACCGTGGGATGGGTAGCATATGCTGCCACCTGTGTCTCGTTGCCAGGCAAAGAGGGGAGAGGACTGGCACCCGGCCCAGACGGACAGTTGCTCCATGCATTGGCGGCCCTCCTGGACCCTTTCTGCATCCACCCCCAACCCTGACCCAGGACTTCTCCAGCTCAGACTGGTGTGTCTAAATGGAATCTCATCGCCTGAAATATTCCCAAATTCCCCAATACGTGGTGGATTTTAGTTCACGTGTATGTCTGTGTATGTCCGCTGTCTTTAATTGGAGTTTTGTCTCCGTTGCATCACACTCGACACGCCACACATCTATTACTCTAGTTTTCCTTTAAAAATAATGAAGCGCCCCCTTGTATTCGCGGAAGAATGCTCCCTCCCTTTTTCCCACAGCGGTGGAAGCAACTCTCACATACACACACCATGAACAAAGGCCGACCCTGCAGCTCCAGTGAAAGTGTGCTCTGATGTTGCGTTTAATAGCAGGCACTCAATTCCTCACAATTCTGTATTCGGTTGTAATACCCAAATATTTAATCTCTATTGTGAGTGCTAATTTTAAATGAGGACTTTGAGAATAAAAAGATTTGTCACAGTTAAAGGGAGTTAATAACTCATTGTCTTGGTTATTTAAAGCTGAAAGAATGCTCAATTTGTTCCCAATTTTAAAACTCATGAATCTATTATTTTCTTCTTAAAAAATGTGGGAAAATAAATAAATAAATGAGCCAATTGAACCTTGCAGCCTTATACCCTAAATTAAAATAAATTGCATTAAACATTTTGACAAAATAAAATTTCCAATTCCAAGTAATAAGGAGAATAATTAACATTTTAATGAGGGAGGCAAAATGGTAATTTCTTCAAGAACTCCAGGGAAAACAGAATATTGATTCTTTGCTTCACACAGTGCGATAATACCAAACAACAAAACAAAACTGCCATGTTCTACACATTCTACTGTACACTGTGTTAGTGGGAGAAAGCTTCACTGTGTGTGTGTGTGTGTGTGTGTGTGTGTGTGTGTGTGTGTGTGTGTGAGCGAGAAAGCGACTAAGCAGAAAAAAACATGATAAATGGCCATGAACCGACAATAAGATGCCATCTTTGCTCACACACAGCTGTGGCACTGGTGTTTGGAACCAGCGTAGGAGAGGTTAACAGCTGAACAGAGCTGATGTCATAAAACAGTGTGGGTGAAACCCGAAGGAAGGAGCTGAACTCATGCAGAGATAAACTCAGGACAATCCGCTTATTGAACCGAATAGAGCCTGACCTTAACCAGCTGAGGGGCTAGAGATCAACCCTGGCATTGCTCACCACTAAGTCAATTCTTCAGCATTTACAAATTACTAAAAGACCACAGCAGGCCTAGTCACATGGAATAAACTAATAATATATATATATATATTGTTTATTGTTTGGTCAGAGTGGACGATTTTGCCTGAAGAACTTTATATATATATACTCTGACCAAACAATAAAAATCTACTTACAAGACAAGCCAGTCTGGCTGGGTGGCAGAATTCAGATGGCGAACTTTATCTATCTTTTACGAAAACAGGAGGTAGGAAAAAACTCCATTAAAATCCAATATGATTGTAAAGGTCAGAGCACTGTGCAGTGAAAGAGGCTGGGGCTAATGCTTGGGACCGGAACCCGAGATAATCAAAGGCCAAGTACTGCAGAGTGCTCCTAATCAATTGGGCCAGAGGGATAAAGCCAGATTCCTCCTCTCCCTAACCCCTACAGGGTCTCTGTTCTGTCCGAGTTGCCTCGTAGCTCTGCACGAGTGTTGCATAGACATTAAGCCCACTTCCCTGTAAGCCACACCTGAAATGTTCACAGATGGAAAGCCTCCCACGAAGGGAGACCGTAAAAATGGACTTGCCTGCAAGGAATGAAATGGCCTAGGAAATGCAGAACCATCACACGAGTAAATCAAAACACCAGACAGACAGACACACATACACACATACACACAGTCTCTCACAAACAGACAGTACTGAAGTACAATAAAAGAAAAATTATTCCAAAAGGCTAGGTTATTGCTAAGGGGGCAGCGTGAATTTGCTTGCGTCAGATCTATGGCCGTTCCTTCCAGTGAGACATGAAACCAACGGTCTCCTAGTTACTGTGAAAAGAAAAAATGACATAACGTTTCTATGGCAGTCCTGTTAATGAGAGGAGAAATGCAGGAGATTGTAAGCACTGCACCGTGCTTACGTTGGTGGCTCCCAGCGGATAGACCTTTGAAATGCAGCTCATTGTGTTCATCAAGACTCTCGAGAGAACTGTCTCTTTCTCTTGCAAAAAAATTTTAAAATAAAGGAGAAAAATTTATTTATGAATTTTATTCCCAAGGACTGTAATAGTCATATCCATTAGTCCGTTCAATGAACTTTAGACAATTGCATTAATGATAGACAACAGACTAAGGGTAAGGTTTCGCTGATTATAAACACTATAAAATGAATCAATCAGTTGTATCTTTGGCTTAGCACAGCCCAGGTGCATTATGGTTTAATGTCAACAGAAGATGTCGACGAGACCCACCCTGGCGTATAATGGCCATGATCCCAGTAGCGAGGCCATGGCATTGCCTTCCTTTTGGTCACACTCTAAATCAGAAAACTAATTATATAGCGCAGCAGGCAAGGTTGTCTTTTTGGCTCTGGCTTCACATTGGTCATCATGTGTATAACCTACCAACTCCGTCGTGGTACCGGCTGTGTGCCGCAGTCCACACAGTGACCTTAGAGTCATGGGCAGGATGTGACGTCATCTCCACTAGTGATAAGCAGAGGCCTCACTCATCTTTTCCTGTAAATCCCAGATAGTTGTAGTACAACAACAACAAAAATATCTACTTTCTGTGAACTAACTGGGCAGAGTTTGTCCCTGTGTTTTTGATGTTCCCTCAAATGATCATTAATTAAATATTTATTATTCCAAGTTAATAAAATGTATCATAAGGCTCTCCCCCACAATGACCACCAAGCTTGTCATCCTTTTTAAAGGCCAGGTTGTGATCACTGGTCATCCAATGGTCAACTGCCTCTAATTAATGTTTAATTGATGTGTGTTTATGTGTTTCCCAAAGTTACTTTTGGACCCTGTTAATAATTTGGTTCACACCTATTGGAGGCAATTCTACAGTGCTGTCTTTAAACGTGTTTATAGTAGTACTACACTGCTTGGTGACATTCAAATCTTATTAGGTGAGGGGATTCTTTATTGGGTTCAACTTTTGGTTTCTTGATTAGTCTCTGTCTCTCTCGAATAGGCAGGCAGAAGTGAATGTTTTGATAGAAGCACCAAGAGGAAATTATAAAGTCATGCAATTTGCAAAGGATTAAGACTTCCCATGCAAATTAGAATGTAATAATAAAAATCAAATATATTATTTTATTAACATCTCTAGATCTGTCTCCTTCAGTCTTTCCAAAAAAAATATTCTGCAAAGGGCAGAACAATCAATGGATTGGACAAACAGGACTCTTTATACATCCAGTAAGAACAGTACAGTAAGAAATACTAGGGGAAATTACCCACTACAAAGCTATCACATTTAAAATGAAATATTTTAGGAAAGTTCCGTTTTTATGTGTGATGGGTTGCATTACATAGTAATGTTTACATACCTGGAACTTTTAAAACTCTTTTAAAAGGTAAACAACACCCTCACAATGTTGCAGTAACATCGCAAAAACAGGCCAGATAAAAACATATACACGTACACACACATAAAGCACAAACACATGCACATGCAATTGCTCTGCTACACTGGTAAGATTGATGAGTTACCAAGAACAAACCGAGCCGGTTAAACTGGAGAAATATAATAAAATATAATATAATAAAAAAAAGTCCAAAAATACAAAATGACAAGAAATACACCCCTACCCCCATGCACCAAGCATAACATTATCTTAACCTTTACATGATCATCTCTACTTTAAACTCTACATTGTAAAGTTTCAAGTTGCAAGATGACCCACACCCCTCAAAGGCAAACAGTACAGCGGAGGAAAGTCTAGAATGGCAAAAATGCCATCCAACACCAGTCCCTGCAGGCCACGAGTTCTGATACTTTTCATGCTACCTGGATTTCACGGTTTCAAATTTATGTGGAGACACTAGTTGGGGACATTTATAACCCAAATAATGACCCAAATTAGGGGCCAGATAAAGTGAAAGCCAGAATATCCTACGGCCCATGAGGAATGGAGCGTGACACACTGGGCATAGAGAGTTCAGTGTAGTATAGAGTAAGAGGGAGACAGGTGCAATGGTGGGATGTATATATTGGATAATGTACAGCAGGGTCTAGGTGTGGTATATTGTCTGGTGAATAGTAAAATGGAGAGGGTATAGCGGATGTAGTTGTGAACAGTTGTGAACGCAGAGAGTGAGCGGCCCTAATCTGGTTATGTAACCTCTACCGTGAGGAACTAGGTTAAGAGGTTAGCAACACACCACCTTCAGCAGGATCCCCTCAACACCTCAGACAGACACCTCTACAAATATTGACCTGAACCAACAGCATGCCAACATACTTCCAAGTAACCAAGTATATTATAATCCTGGCTCCATTCTATCTCAATGCAAACCTCAAAATACTAATATCCCTTACACAGCATTTAAAGACCCCTAGACAAGACATTGTCTTCAAATACATACAGCTAGTGAACATCAGCTTGGTTGTTTTTGCCTTTAAATACATTTAATTGGCTCTAACAAGCATCTATAAATAAGTATTGGACATGCAGATTGCCGCACAATTTCAATCGTCAAACAACTAATCAGCTGGAGCCAGTTACAAAGACCGAGATAGAAATAGGTGGGGTTTCGGAGGGCAGTCACAGCTAAACACCCCCCCCCCCCCCATCCTCAATTTTAAAGGACTTCAAAGGGTGTTAGATGGGATTACTTAAGTACCCTTGTTGAATTTCAATGAATTTCACTTAAAAAGCAGAAACCCAAAAGTAGACACTTGAGGATGTGGGCCACTGCTGTTAAAGGCTGGCAAGTGGGGAGGGCACAGCCTGGGTTTTTCAAGGTAATATAGACACCAGGCTTCTCAAATTCACCAGAGAGTCAGATAATCTGGCTGCTGAGACTCAATGGAGAGTCTGAGAACTGACTTAAATGTAATTGTGAAAAAAAAAACAAATAGACTCACAAGTGATTTTAAGAACCAGGCTGCTCACTGTAAATTTTAGTAACCATGTTGCTGAGACTCACCGGTGAGGTTGGTCTTGGCACTGTAGGAGCCCAGGTATTGGCCATCAGTGTTGGGGGTGTAGCACTCAAACTGGCCCTGGTCTTTGGTCTCCAGTTTGGTGATGTGCAGCAGGACGGCGTCCCCACTCAGTCGCTCCACGTAGATCTCCTTGTTGTTGACACGCTGGGCGAAGACAGCATAGGCATAGTTGGGCTGCCTGGTGCTGGCAATGCGGATCTCACGCTCAGGTGCTGAGTGCAGGTACATGGACCACTCAAAGTCTTGCTCCACCCCCTCTTTATACCCTGTCACGTTGCACCAGATGGTGGCGTGGGACCCCTCCGCACGAACCAATGGCCCGCTCTGAACCATCACCACGCGCTTGGCCGAGCTAGCACCAGCTGGATGAAGAAGAGAATGGGAGGGAGAAGGGAATAGAGTGAGAGCAAGAGAGGGAGGGAAAGAGAGACAGAGAAAGAGCAAAAGGAGGTTGAGATTAATTAACCAAAATACTTCAATCAGACTATGCACCATTGGTTCGTAGAAATGGGAAAAAGGAATGACAAGTTTGGTGTTGTGACAAAGTTGTTCAGGTTTCAGTAATGTTCCTACACTAAAGTAAATGATCTAACAAACTAATTAAGTTCTGGCTTAGGTGCACAGAGACCTGTAGAGTTAAGTCCATCCAGAATGCGCTACCTGCATACCTACCCTATCAGAGCCACCCTGAAAATACCGTTCGCAAAGAATTGCCATTACTTTTTTCTTCCAGAAGTTACAGAGCTCTACAGTGCACCCATTTCACTCGCATATGCGATTAAAAATGTCTGTGTGCGAACATGAAAAAATATTTAGGACACGGGTGCGAGGGAGTTCTAACCTATTGTAGCAGCCAACAGCGTGGAAGAGCGCGACTCAAAAGAACAAATTTTTTATGGGGGGGATTCAGTTCATTACGTTCACTTAAAAGATTAGATTGAAAAGAACGAATCATTGGCGAACGACTCATCACTATTGGGTAGCCATTTAGCCAGCTAACCTTCACCCTCAGGGTGACCAATCGAACTACCCGAAATGTTTGGTCCCTCTAAATGTGCTGAAAATGGGCTGTCAGCTGAAAAAGATCAAGACGCCCATGCTACAAAAGTTGGCCAAGCCAGTCACAAATAATAGGACTTTGAAAAATATGACCTCATGTAGGTCAATAACATACGACAATTACACTATACTGACAACAATGAATACAAAAAAAGTAATAAAACATGTAATAAATCATTTAAAGAAATAAATTCTGTTTCTGGTCAATTTTGTGTCATTCATATTAGTCTTGACAAGTGGTGCATAATGATGCAATGCGTTAAGTTTTTTAAAACGGAAACTGACTGTGCCCCTAAATTTTTGTCTGTGCCCCTAAATGTCAGTGACTTGGGGGCACAAGTGCTCCTGCAAAAAAAAGTTAGCGTAAAGCCCTGAGTTATTGAACAAGTTTTCCAATAGGCAGGAACAGCTTAAGCTGGGGGGCTTGACACATTGTACTCTTTACGCCGCTTTACACAGAAGGTCTCCACCTTCTGAGCAATGAAATAACGAAGTGCATGTTCAAAAAACACATTGGAGTAGACCACACCTCCAGTGATCAAGCACAGCATTTGTGTATAAATGCTAAACTTCGCTATGATGCCAATTGAAAATCTAGTTTGAGTAACTTGTAAGTCACCCTGGATAAGAACACCTATTAAATAACAAAATAATATACATGCCAAGGGACATCATGGCATGGAATTCTCATAGGATACCAATAACTAAAATAAATACTGTGTCTGAAGCTGCTCCAGCTAAGAAACACCAAAAAATGCTGGATATTCACAGAGTGAATTGTTTTTCTTACGACACCACCTATCATAAATTGTCTCTTACTGCCAAACATGTCCATTGTTACAGTATAACACAGTTCATTTTATATGAAAATAAGTATTAAATATAGATCAAGTTCAATATAAATACAACTTAAACGTTTCCTAACTAATGTGTAGGTGTTGTGAAGGCTTCATTTTAACTGAGACCCACTGATTCACAGGGTTCATTATTTTCCTCAAGGGGAAATTATTATTGCTATCCAGGAACAGAGCAGAAGGGAAAGACACTAAAATCTTGGAAATCTTCCACTTATCTTGGAACCCAAAAGTCTGAGGGTGGCAAAATTTTTCCAAACGTGAAGTACTAAAACTACCAACTTTATATTATATCTTGCTTGAAAGACGTAAGAGATTGGATGTCCTCTAATTTCCTATTGTTGAGTTCTGACAAATCAGAAATGATCATCCTTGGCCAAAAAGACCATCGTACAAGGCTCAATGACTATGTGCTGGACCTAGATGGAAAGCTGATAGAACAGAGTGTATTGGTTAAAGATC
>JAOYSI010073349.1:0-20053 GCA_025775065.1 Hiodon alosoides
CCCCCCCCCCCCCCCCCCCCCCCCCCCCCCCCCCCCCCCGCCCCCCCCCCCCCCCCCCCCCCCCCCGCGATCCACTCCGATGCAGAGATTAAGTTGAGGTTTTTCCGTAGAGGTCTGCTGAGGTTCTTGCGGAGAATATGAGAAAAGGAGGACAACGGTTATCCCACCCACTCACCCAGCAGTTTTAGTCGTTGATACATGACGGGTACACATCGAAAATAACTCATCTAAAGGTTAACTGCCTTTGCCCCTCCCCCTGCCTCTGCCTTCTTCTCATTCGCAACACCTCTCTTCTCCTTCCTTTCATTCCCTCTCCCCTGTGGCCTTTCTCAACCTCCTGGCCAAACTTCATTTCACAGATGACAGGCTAGCGCCCAGCAATCCAGCATCTGTCAGGGAAGAAGGCCTGACTAACTGTTTTAACGCTAATCAGCTTTTATTGCATAGCGGAGAAAATGAGAGGCCCCCCGACCGAGATGACATTTGCTCAGTTTCCAGGGGACCTGAATGCCAGGGGCAGGAGGCACATGCGGGAGAGACGGAAGTTCCCTATTTCCCTGCGCAGCAACAGCCCGACTTGCCGTCTGGGGGACGGAAGCGAGCGGGAATCATGATGAAGCTGTCTGCCATCAACCTGACCCCCACGCGACACCTTCCCTTTCCTGACGTCTGGCAACCGGACCGTCATGTCAAAGAATGAGCTATCGTGTAGTTAGATTTAGTTTTGCTTAAGTACCCAAACGTAGAGCTGGATATTTCACTGATGCAGTTCAGGTTAGGTACCAGAATGTAGAGCTGTCTATTTCACTGATGCAGTTCAGGTTAGGTACCAGAATGTAGAGCTGTCTATTTCACTGGTGCAGTTCAGGTTAGGTACCAGAATGTAGAGCTGTCTATTTCACTGATGCAGTTCAGGTTAGGTACCAGAATGTAGAGCTGTCTATTTCACTGATGCAGTTCAGGTTAGGTACCAGAATGTAGAGCTGTCTATTTCACTAGTGCAGTTCAGCTTAAAGGCACAACTGCAGTCTCGTCCCCCCATCCCGCAATTTTGGCCCACGAGTCCAGTGTATTGGTTCTTGTTACACTTTCATAATTTATTTTTTATTGCTTTTATCGAAAAGTCCCTCCACAATTTTGACCGAAGTTCTGAGAGTTTTTTTCCTCCGACCTGCTAGCCCATTACCTCAGTGGATTTGTTTATTACTTCTTAGAGAGGACGAGAGATCACTTCCAAGCCACTCGGGTAACCAGTGGGAAATCCCGAGTGAACTCAGTCGACCTTTTCAAATCAACGCCAACAAACTTTCTTCTGTCGTGTTCCAGTGCTCGAGTCTGTATTTGACACTGGGTTTTAATAAAGTCTCTGAGAGAGCGGGGCAAGAGAGAGGGGCGGACGTTCACAATCTCTGGCTCTCTGTGTTCCTTTCCACTGACCACTGCCTCCCATCACACTTCTGTCCCCAGGTCTCAGCGCAGCTTCACTGGACCAAGGTTTGAATCCATGGAGGCTTCTAAGAGGATAAAGACGGGTATCTACGGGAACGCCGCTCAGTAGTAGAATATGGAGCTCAACAGTGGTGGTGGTTCACAATGAAGGCCCTGCAGTACCAGTTCAACAACAACCCCTTTGGGTCATGTGTTGGGGTCACAGTTTACCACCTAGTGGTGTTTCCTGAGCGTCTGGCTGGATAAGGGTTGTGTCAATTAACAGTGTAACCCAATGAGCGCTGGGATTAGTGAAGGGGGAGGGTGTTGCGTGGTGCAGGGATACCGGGCCAGGCAGGGCAGCTGGAACAAAAGGAGAGCAGTGGGTTGTGAAACGCTGTGAATAATTACGGGGCCAAGCTAATGTAATTGCAGTGATTTTGTCAGGCCAGATTTTCAGCGGCACATTCTGCATTAGCATCTCTGTAATTATTTAGGCACTACAAACTTAATTATCCCTGCTAGCACCACGTTCACCACGCGATTGCCAGACATTTGCGTCTTATACCGCAATTATTTACATCATAATAACTGAGCTCTAATTACAAGGGAAAGACTTGTTTTTATGAGTGCAGGCAATATCTTTATTATTTTCCTCCCCGGTGAATTTTTATAACTTCAACTTGTACCTGCCACCTCCTTTAATTTTCACGTGCTGGGTGCCTAATTGTCATTAATGAAAAGCATTGTAAACTGCAGTGCTTGCCTATTTTTCAAGCCTTTCTGGGCTGTGTTCCCGCTTCCTGTCTCAAGCTTGACCGTATGAAGGAGAAATACCCCTCTGTGGGTTTATTCAACACTTCAGCACATTTCTCCTGCACGGTTACAGCTTCCAGAGATCCGCCACAAACAGCAAAGTCCCCCTCTCCGTCCTCCATTATTTTCAGACATATTTCAGGCAGGCCGCAACATACAAGACGCTCAGCACGTCTTCTGAGGTCCAATCACCTTCGAGCCACCCGTCTCTTTGCCTGTTTAACCCACCGCAGCCTGGAAGGCACTCCGCCAATTGTATGCTCGCCCAATCACAATCGGCGAATGGCGTGATATGGATATTGACCAGTGAATCCCGGCTCACAGGGCTCTATAAAAGCAACAATAGCTTTTTTATGTCGGGACGATTCAGCAAATATTTCCTGGCCGATAGTATTTTGTCCTGCACAGATGAAGGGAATTAAAAAAGTGCCCTCCATATAAACTGGGCCAGTGAAGTCCAAATTCTTCTTTCTGCTGCAAACCTGCGAATGAAAACATTAATTTCAGGTGAAGTACAGAGCGTACAGAGCAAATGCAACAGCGCTTTTTAATGCTCCAATCTCCCGTTTTTTAAGTAACCATAATTATTTGGACAATTTAACCTGTAGTTCATTTCAATAAGTAAATGTTTATTTTGTTGCATATCTGTGTTTTTTTTTCTTTTCATTTGTTGTTTTTCTTTTTTCTTTTTTCTCCTCCTGTCTCTAGAATGGTAGAGATAAGCTGTGGCCAATCCGAAGAGGGGTCTTATCTCCAATGTAGTCCTAACAGCAAAAACCAAGGAACACGAACCAAGACTAAACCCACCTGCAGTGCACTGATGGCAATCCCTCCAACCTTCCACAAATTTCTGAATCTGCTGAGCTATCAACTCAACTCTTCACTGATTACTTTATTATTCAGTTTTATTCCATATGTGATGACTATTCTGTATTTTTTCCAGGAATTTTCTCGAATGCCTCAGCAATCAGGGAATACACTTTCTGTTTTTCTTTTTTGGCTTTTTTTTTTCCCTCTGGAAAATGCAATCTGTTCACACTTTGTGACAAGTTTCATTTGTAAAAGCGCACTATAACAAATAAAATTTGACGGATAAAATTCAAAAAGCCTGCAACATAACCAGTCCCTTTAGTATTTTCATCTGAGGTTCTCTGACTGTAGTCTTCTCTTCGACAAATAAAATGCATGCGTGACTGGATTTCAGATCAAAAAATTGACTTTTTCCCCACTGAACTCCTTGGTTGCATTGGGTTATTGTCTTGCTGCCTAATGAAGTGCTACATGATGTGTCTGGGGGAAGCCAATACGTTTCTGCATTACGTTTCTGTAAGTCAATCCGCTGCTGCCATCATTAGTTAAGTCACTGTTAAAGATGAGTCTGTTCCAGAGTAAGCCACGTGTGCACAAGCCATGTGTCCATGTGAAGCCATGTGTGCACATGTGTGCACAAGCCATGTGTCCATGTGAAGCCTTGTGAGCACACGTGTGCACAAGCCATGTGTCCATGTGAAGCCATGTGTGCACACGTGTGCACAAGCCATGTGTCCATGTGAAGCCATGTGTGCACATGTGTGCACAAGCCATGACACTAGCTCGACCATGCAAAACGGCTATGCTTTGGATAAGCTGTGGTTTCCTTTTGTCTCCGCACCTCCTCCTTCTTGTCACCTTCAGTCTGGTGCAGCCTTTGTGTTTCTGTTTCTGTGAAGGGTAGATTTTGATGCATTCCTCCCAATCTTCTGAAGGTGGCTGGTGATTTCACTGACAGTTTGACAGTTTCAGAGTAAAAAGATGTCCTTTTTCTGTCATCGACAGCAGACTGTCCTCTTTGGCCTTTCTTTTCAAGATATGGCAAATTGTACATTTTTCTGTAGCAATCATTGTCTTCATTTAGCTTCAACATTGCTGTTTTTCTTTCATTTATCGTGCTTTTCTTCACAGTTATCCAGTCACCGTTTTGGTTCACACCTGGTGTATTGGCTGGGTATTTTTCTTAAATTGAAAACGATTCACAGGAGAAAAGAAATCACAGCAGAGAAGTAGTACTTAATTCCAAGGAGATTCCTTCCCAACAGCTTCCCATGGCTAAAGCAAAGGCTAAGACAGACCAAAGTGGAATTCCCAACACTTTTATAGGTGCTTTATCAGTGCAATAATAAATGCTAATGAAAGTAATGATAAAATGCTCGCCAGCTATTTGTCCAAATAATTGTGATCACCTTAAAAAGAGGGGATTGAGCAAAAGTGCTGTTGCTCCAAAATGCTAAAACGTGCACATGGCGAAATACCCATAAATAAAGGGTGACATATCATAACTTTACAGGAACTTTATTTATATCACACTTATCAATCAGAATGTAGAAAGCCCCCTTTAAAAGGATCAACAAAGACAAACACAATATACAGTATATATAAGGTTTAATACAAAATAAGGATTTTGCAGGAAAAACAACAACAAGCAGTCTAAATAGAAAATAAATTAAATGCTCATAATATCAGCAAAAGTATCCTATCCTAAAGTAACAGGCAATCTGTCAAGTAGAAAAAAGGGGGTCAGAATGTTTTGTCCAGCTGTGAACAAGAAAGAGCTAAAGGAGTTACTATAATCCAGCCTAGAGAGAAACTAAGGTAAGAATAATTTTCCCTGTTATTAAAAGTCCAGAATGATCTTTTAATATATATTTTTTTAAATTTCCATAAAGGAATACAAATACAGTCCCACCAAAAAAGCCACATACCCTTAAGCACATCTCAAGCAAGTAGTTTGATATGCTGACTGCTTCTCGTGTCCTTCTTCCCGTCCTGATTTCCTTCCCAGTAAAATCTTTCACCTTCAAAATAAGGCCAGGAGGGGGCGATATAGTCACAGCCAATCAAACTCTGCCGCTCTCTCTGGGGAGTCTCACCAGGGAACTCACTGGTCCAGATTACCAAGAGCTCAAACATCACAGACCACCCACACAGAAACCACCAATGCGTTGCCCTTGGGGTTGCGTGACTGACATTTCAGAGCAGCCTGCAGGTTGTCACAGTCCGAAATGCACCCTGAGTTGCCGTGGGCTCGCTCAGTGCGGTTGTGATGCAAAGCTTGTAAGACCATGAGACCTTATCAGTTTGGAACAGGGCCCTAGCTGCACTGCCAGCTGGAGATGAGAGAGGGAAAAAAACGGAGTTTGCGCAGCTTTTTGTGTTCTCCCATGCACAAAAGCTGGCTTCATTGAGAACAACTGCATGCATGTACGCCGACTGATGTGCACACTCTGCGTAGACCACAACAAAACAACTACAAAAGCTTTCCTCGTCAACATGAGGAATACCCAACCACTCAAAGAAACACAGGCAGAAGTCCCGGCGTGAGATTTGCAGGCTCTCTACGGGTTGGGCGGTATTTATCTAACGCACCTCTTTGTTTTCATCCACTGGCTCAGGCAAATGGGCCGGCTTCGGTCAAGATGGTTCGGCTCACGTACCCCCTCGTTCCCATTTTGTCCGTCTGACGTCAGGCTAGCCCTCTGACGAGGCGTTCAACTTTACGTGCCTCGCTACTGTTTGAGCTACTTTCCTCTACCCCCGAGGACTTAGATCACAGCTCTATCCCAAAGAGGTCTGTCAGAGCAGTGGAAACGGTTTTTCAATTTACCTAACATTTTCCTAAATGGTTGTAACGAAATTGTTGACAATAGTTATTCTCAATATTCCTCCCCTATTTTCTTGAGAAATAGAAGCAATATAGTAAGTCTCCAGCCATTTTAAATCCTTTGCATACGATGAGACTGACACCAAGAAGGGCGGGCCAAAACAGTACCATGCTGTTCGGTGATACCCATCCCAGCATCCTCCAGGACCCACACATGGAAACATGCAATGGACACGCAATCCTCCTGTCCATCTTCACATGTGTCGCAAATGAGTAACTTGACTTCCTTCTTTGTACTCTGGCAGAGTGTCGACACGTAATCGTCTCACAGGGAAATGATTGACAAGGGAAGGAGGAGGGGACTGTAACCTCTGAGGCTTCTCTCTTGTGTTGGGAGCAGAGTGCAGGTCACCGGTTGAATCGAAGAGGACCGCCACATCCTGGAAGATAGGATGAAATCACACAACTCTGCTGCACTGTCTTTCCAACAGATTCCACACACTTCTTAAGGTTGATGGTTGGGTTTTGTTGCTGTCAGGGCTGCCCAAGACCACGTCCCAGACTCATCTAATTGGGGGGTCGGGAAAGACTGACACATCTGCTTGGATTAGGAGAGCAAAAATGGATAGAACAAAGAATGTCAACTTAAAGTTGCTGTGTGTGGTAGAAACTACATCAAAGTAATTGTCTTTGTGATCTGTTCAAATGTAGTGGGGCTCATTATGAATGAGTTTGATACAGTGACGTCACTCCCTGGAGTCGAAGACAAGAATATGATTACTTCCTGGAGTTAAAGACTTACGTCTTTCAACGAGCGTTTCTCTTGCTTGTAAAGGAGGTTGTGATGATCCGAGTTTGATCCCTGGCTAGGGCGGGGAAAAGCCCAGCGGCTATGGGGGTTGAGTAGGGTATGTTATACAAATAGAGATCATTTCTAGGATGAGACGCTGATAGAGAAATGAAGGGAAAGATGGGGGTTTCTTCTTTCCCAGTTTAGGACAACCATGGCTGGTAGTGGGAATGTGCCCATGTTTCTCCAGTACGGCGAGACTCCGCCCCACATACAGGTAGTCGTTTTCTTACTTTAAAACAGTGCCAAGAGAGATGGGGTGTTCTCCCAGATATTGTTCCCCTGGGTCAGAGTGGTGGTCAAAAGGACCAGACCACAGAGCCCTCGTAGTTTTGCTTTATGCCATAAAATGACCAGCATTGTGACAGGATGAAGACTAACCACCCACCTCATCTTCCAAGCATTTACAAGTGGACCTAAATTACATTACTAAGTCCATCAAGCTAAAAATAAGTCATTCAAACTGCCCCGTGTGGTTTTGTTTGCTGGTAAAATGTGTTACAGGAGAGCTCCACCATCCCACAGACTTCAGGTTTATGCCTACGATTACTGCCCACGAACGCTGAAATGATGTGACCTAATTTTCAATTAGGAATGCAGCAATCAAAGCCTGTGGACCCATGTGTTTCCAAATTTACTGCTATGCTGTCATTGGGAGGAGAGCGCAGGGCACACTCAGGCTCTGGGGTGCGCTCGGTGAGGAGTCTGGGAAGATTCTGCAGACCAAACACTTCACCCACCTCATATCTGTGTGAATCTTACACAGGGAGCGGCCCATCATCAGTAAGTTACGGCCAGGGGTGTTGCCTGCAATTTGGGGCCCCTCCCCCCATTCAAAGCTTTTTCGAGGGGCACTGGGGCCCTGGGTAGTCAGTTCCACATTCCTCCCCACTTCGCCGCCCCTGGTTACGGCCCGTTGCAGGTTCTAGCCCGAAATCTCCCTGCATATTGCAGCCCACCTGCCCATGCAGAGAAAAACCTCCAAACAAACAAAGAAACGGTTAAGCAACATCCGACATGAAAAGACCGCACAGGAATAAAGAAAAAGATGCTAAACTTGCAGCTGGTAAAGTGAATTTCCCCGCGCAGATGCAACGAGACAAAAGGGTGCCGTCAGTATGATGGAGTGCTCAGTTTGAAGTGATGGCACAACAAGGGCCACTGCGGCCTCAAAATTGGATGTCTGGTCCAGCGTTAAAAATAGAATCGGAGGATACGCTGAATTGCAACTGCCGGGAAGTAACAGTAAACAGAAAGTTGTGTTAAAAGCCTGCTCTACTCAGAGCAGGTAAATTGCCTTTATTCAATCAAATTATTTATGTGTCATCGTCTTGACCTTCAGTCTTCCTTTTAGAAGGGATTCAACAACGATGGACACAGTTCCCACCTATGGTGGGAATATCGTGTGTGGGGTATGTTGCTGACCCTCAAAACCAGGATTCTACCAAAACGTTCACAAACTGTTTGGTTATTTTTATTCTGTTCTGGGGTCTGCATGCGGGCAGCGGTACCCGTGCCTACTTACTGTTGCTGTTGGAAGCATTTGTCCCTGATCAGAGTGTTTTGTGTTTAGGACTATTCCTCACCCCAGAATATAAAACAGAGCTCTTCAGGTGTCAGTCAGCTAGAATTTCTTGGTTCATCTGCTAATGTTGCTTTACTGGGTAGATTTTGTCTTCATCCTTGAATCAATGGATTACAATGTAACATTCTTGATAAGGGCTGTGATAGAAGTCTGAAAGGACGGCTGTGATGGATCTCACAGTTGTTGGCACCATGGCAACAGAGGTGGTTATGGGGAGAGGTGGTCCATTTAATTATGGTTTGGGGTAAATGAAACAGCTGCATTTCATTGTGCCGAGTTGAGAGGGAGGTGTTACGGTCTCGAGCGCGCAACTGAAGGCGACGCCATACTGGAAAGTTGCGGACAAGGTAATGATTAGTTCCAAGACTTTGGTCTAACGAGCTAACTGGTTAGTTTTTACCGTTGGTTGAATGTCTTCGAGAAAGAAGTGTATTGTGGTTGAAAATGTCATTCTAGAAACGTTTTTATGAACTATATTTAAAATAGACTAAGTTTTCTGTCACATAATCTTTGACTGGGGAACTTGTGACCTAAATGAGTATTAATTTACGTTAAAACCGTAGTTGGAGGCAGTTTATGAAAATTTAGCGAATTCGGTTCGTCGCTATGAAATTGGTAAGACATAAGCTCATATTTTGCAATCTTTAAGTTGGAGGAAAAAACGTAATTTAGAAGGAGGGTAGACTAAACCGGGTAATCGATCTGGTTCAGCTCCTCTAACCGTTCTTTCCTGTCAGCTTGATATGCTAAAATTGAGTGGTGGAGGGACGCTAAACGAATGTACTTTCTGGTCGTGTCGGATGTCCAAGTCTGCTGCCATATGGACAAAAGAAAGGTTTGACGGTCTCCGTAATTTTAATTGAAAGACATGAGGAGTCAAGGGAGAACTTTAACGCAAATGCAAGCAATGCCACACTCTTACCACACCTTCGAAGTCGTTGAACGATATATGAACATTTTAATGCTCACACAAAGTATTCCCTTTAATGGGCTAATGTTTTGGTTCTGGCATCTCTTTATATCTTTGTTTTGTAATTTAACAAAAATGGTAAAGCAAGAAAAGTTCAGCATTTAGAGTATATGAGATACAAATACATTTGTTAAAACTTAACCACTCCTAGAAATGACCTCGATTAACCCTTTAGTGACCTCCCCCTTTGGTGAGCACGCCCTACTGCTTACCTTTTGTTTTAAAGGTCACTAGTTGGCACTGGAGGAGATCCATTCCATGTTAAAATTCACTTTTAAAAGTGCACAGAACATGACCTACGTAAGGGGGCTTAAAAGGGAAGTGACGTGTTAATATCTGAGAATAACATGTGAGTGTGAGCTGAATGAAAAATCTCCTCTGGGCTACGTCTTGTGTGATTTTTAGGAGCCAAAATATTGTCCTGAAGGGTTTTTCAACCCTTCAATGTCTCAAACGGAAAAAAAAGCATGATTATAATGTCAGCTTCTACTCCTGACTGTAGTTTATGCAGGTAAAACACACATCTTCCTCCCTGATTACAAAACGGATGTAGCTTTCTTCTCACAATCCTCATCTCTCCTTGCTCTGACCACAACCGCCTATCAGCTCCCTTCCAGGACTGACTCACACCCAGAACCAACAGCCCGGTGACTCACGGTTTATGACTAGACCGCATTTCTTAAGCCTGCACACGTCTGATGTTTTCCTGCCTTTCGCCGAACACTTCAGACAGTGAAACATGGTGGTCTTATTTAACATTCTTTACTCTGCCAATTGTGCAAGGCTTGTGGGTTGTCCTGTGCCTCAGTCCTTTGATTCCTTCCACTGAATCTGGGACAGAGAGGGAAAGGGGGAGGAGGGAAACTGTGGGTACAGATGTTCCGGGTGACTTCAAAGTCTCCGAGCAGAGCGATCTCAGAGTGATCCGATACCCCACATTGACCTGGTATCCCCTCCCTTGTCCTCGTCTCTCCCACATGTGATTCTCCCCCCCGGTCTGTCCTCATCTCGCCCTGCTTGCATTCTCTCCATCACACAGAGACACATGCAGGAGGCCAAAGAGCAGCTATGGCAGATTTGATTGACAGACAACCAGAGTGACCCTCCAATTCCTACCTGAAGAACACGGAGGCCACAGTAAGCACGGTGAAATTGACCTGGACTCCGGTTAAATTCATTGGTAGGTTTAATCCAATACCTTATAGGAAGAAAAGTGCACACAAGGGGGATTCCACACTCAAATTCAGTGCACTTCAGTGGTGCACAACACAGACAGCAGATGGTATAGTGCTTTAGCTACTTGACTTGTAAAACAGTACTGGTTAAAAAAAACCAAGAGAATCACTGCTGTTGTACCTTTGAGTGAGATACTTCACATAAATGACCAAATATCAATCTATATAAATGGGTAAACTGTAGCTAGTAGGCATGTCAAGAATATAATGGATGAGGTCAAATTCACTGCCTACACTACTAAGACGTGAGGCTTTAATGTTTGTGTTTGGGAAATCATCCTGAAGGCGCAAAAAGAAAGGAGTGAGTGAAAAACAATGGCAGAAAGGTGTCCAAGGATTCGGTCGTGATCTGAGTTGACGTGCCCTATATCTGGTGTATACACAGGGTTCTGGGATTCCCTGGACCAGCGTGATGTGAGACACGGGGAACCATAACCCGAAATGACACCCCCCCATACCACATATCCTCCAACAGACACACTTTATGGATCACCAGAGTGTGAAATGAATCTGCAGGCCCACGCATCTTCAGAGGTGAGGGGGGGGAGGGAAAGCTTATGAAGTTCATGAAATAAAATACAAAGATAGGGTCCGATTTGGGCAATACTGCATCTACAAAGTACTGTCAGATCAACAGATACTCATTTGTTAGTAAAACATTCCAGCTTACATGCATTCACAGTTGAAAAACCTTGGCACAAACAATTTATTGCAAGCTGATAGTTAATAATGGCTGCTTTTCTATGCTAATTTTGGCCTCTTAAGTAGCCTGTTATGGTGTTTTTTGTTATGTAGATAGTGCATTGATGACTGGAGCTTAATAACTTAATTACTGGTACTTATGTACCTCCTTTTACTACTCCAGTTCTTTTATAACAGGATTACTCATCGGACATGCAACATACACAGCCTTCTGGTATCTTAGCTAGGGTTCAGTTTTTGTCACTCGTAATAATCACTATTTCCACAAATAAATCAAATTCACAGCACAGGTATCACAGTTCCACGAGAGCTTTATAGACAAAAGACGGAGATCTATGAGCTGTATTTTGCAGAAATACAGATTCTTTTTTTTTTAGTATTCCAAACACAATTGAGTATTCCAGATTTGAGATAAAATATTAAAATTGTCAATTGCTTTCACTGCATTGAATTTTTTGTGTAAAACAAAACATCGTTCCAAATCTGAAGCAGTTTAAATTGACCTTTATGTGTGCTTTCTTTATTAGACAGACAAGGTGATTGTGCTTGAAAACTATCTTTTGAAGGTCTATAGGGACAGACTGGTTCACCAACTCTTTACATAACTCGAAAATGTCATGGCTTCAAATGAAATGCTTATCTAGTGACGGGTGTTTATACGTTGTGGTTTAAACTTTTAACCATGTTGTTGAAAGTCAAGTTCCTTAAATGTAAACGTGATGCAAAAACAGTGTTTTTTTTTTCCGCTGTACGCAATTGTTTTCCAGAGCCGAGTTGCGTAGATTATCAGGTTTATGTTAAATGTGTTACCAACGCACCAAGCTTTGGGAAAAAGAGAATTCAATACCAAAGCAGGGCGCGTTTTTAAGACATGAATGACAGCCAGGAACGATGCCTGCTATTTCAGGTGATGAAGCTCTGTGTTATTGTTTTAAATTCACACGTGCGGAAGGATATTTGAGCGTCCGGCGTTGCGATGTGGAAGCACTGATTGAGGTTAATCGCAATATGCTTTAGTATGACTGCCTTTAGTCCTTTTTAAAAATCAATTTATTACCCACCGTCTCTGGAACTCAATTACTTGTTTAACTTGCGTTGCGGTTGGACTGAATCAAGCGTAACCTAAAACTACGTAACGTTTGCGGAAGCCGTCTACTTTTCAAACATTATTCCAAACAGTTTCGCAAACTGCAAAGTTTGCGGCTTGCAGCACGCTTAGGACCCTGATGTTTGGTTGGATTTCGCGTCAGTCAATGCGCAGTGGCGTGGACGTTCCTGTCTGCTCTGCATTGCACGTTGTGTGCATTGACTGCTCCACAGCACCGACAGGCGGAGAAAAGTCGTGCAGGTTCCCTAAACACAATGCTATTCGGATCTTAGAGCGCCCCTGTTCATCTGCAGCAGAGCAGAGGAGGACTGGAGAGAAAGAGAGAATCCTGCCCAGCAATACAACGAGCAACTGACCGTAGCAAGCATTTGGAGTAGGGGATAACATAATTGTGGGACCTGCAGAGAATAAACAAGGATTGCGTTATTCTCTGAATAACAGCAATTGCATTTTAAAAACAGTGTATTTCTTTAAATCAAAATGTCATCGTCGGTTAAAGACAACAGCGCTGCTCAACATGCGAATTACGTGGGACCTTATCGCTTGGAAAAGACGCTCGGGAAAGGACAGACAGGTTTGCCATGCCAACATGTATTATCGTGTTTGTTTGTATTGCTATGTAGTTGTATCGGCGCTTTCTGTAAGTGTAAATATTTGCCGGTTGCTGTATGCAATTTCGCCCGGTGCATCTTGTGTTTGCGGGATAATGCCAGCCAGGTTTCTCACGAAATCAGAGAATGGGGTGCTTGCACGATCGCCTGCTGTAAACGTGATTATACAGAAGTATTCATGGGACGTGGGAATTTGGATAATTTTGCACAATGGTTTTATGTTCAGAAATGCTTTGGTGGTTTTCAAACCAGGGTGCGTTAGTGGACAAACCGGCGAATTGGACTCGTCTGTTTAGAAGTCTGTTTGCGCTTGCCTAACTGCATTGTGCGATTTATCTACAATGCCGCTAATCCTTATTTGCCCCACCTTGGTTTGTTCTTAGTCTGAAATGTTTCGCGATGTTCTCTGTAATTTGAATTTAGACAGCAAGTATTTCTGCATCAGCAAATTACTTCACCCCATCTGGCATATGCTGCCTCAGACTAGCTATAACAAAAATCTGAGAAGCAATGTAGGGAAATCGTAATTTAAGGTGGACACAGCAGGTGCAGCTCATTTATGTAGTTAAATCGGCATCTCTGGCGACTGTGCTGTTAACAGAAGTACTGTATTAGTCAACGTTGCGAATAGCGTTCTTGAGAGAGACATCATGAACATGAATTTATATTTAAAAAGTGTATTACCGTCATTTTTAACGGTTTTTGTCGAATGTTTCGATCACAGCAGAACGCATGGCATATACAATAGCTCCTGAATGATAATGTTCTGTTTGCAGTAGAAAGAGGATGCGGTGTCAGTAAAAAAAAAAATGTACTGCTGATTCATAGAAGCACCAAGCGGGTAGAGAGATAAAGTGACACAGCACTTGCCAAGCAAATAGTTATATCCGCGAAGTGTGTTTTTCTACCAATCTGTCCTCTAAAGTGGTTACTATAGGCGTTACCTTCCCAACTCATACCAGCTAGCGACACTGAGCCAGTTCGCTCTGCTGACACGAATTCTGCGTCCGCGTTTTTTATTCAGGGAATTTCGTGTACGTGGCCTGACGCTGAGAGTTGCCATCTGCCCACTCCCAGACCATCGCCCCTTTTTAAAAACGGTCTCGAAAATAATAATGCTACATAAACAGTCCAGGCCTACATTTTGTAATAATGCATCGGACTTCAGTTAATCTCATCTACAGATGGTCAGGATGATTGTTGCTGCACGAGAATGACATTTTTAGAGACATCTGGTTTAGGAAGAGGTTGCTTCGGCAGTGCGCTTGATTAACTGAATTGGTTAAAATACTGTTTTATACCCATGGGTATGGATGGGATATTCTTATTAATTAAATTATATATGGATTTGTAGAACGCTTGTTTTTTTCTTTCTTTATATGTGTTTGGTTTGTTCTTGAATCTTCGGTGAAGTCTATGAAAGCCATCGCATTAGTTACAATGCCTTAATGGAGATTCCCAGTTACTAAGCACGTGTCCTAATACCCAACATTTATTAATTTACTTGCCGTTAACAATCTTAGTAGCTCTCAGCAGTAGGGGTGGTTATTGTATGTGAATAACTAAGGTCGTTTATGTTGGACCTGTCTGTTTTGAAATTTTGCCATGGCATTGATACTTCTTTAAAAAATGTATCAACAGGCATTTAAAAACAAACAGGGGGCAGCAGATTTTCGGTGGCGCTTCTTTTCCTGCTCTAATTACAATGAATCCAAGGCAGTCAAAGCCTGCATTTTACTGCGTAGAGTTTTTTTGTTTGTTGTTAAAACAGAAAAAAGCACTTGGGACAGGTACATCCGCTGCACAAATTCTTCACGACCCAGTCAGCATTACGGTCTATTCGCCCGGAGTGGGCGTGCGTTTCAGGGCGACTAATGCCAAGTTCCTCCTCACTTCTCACTGCCTCCGATGGGATGCTTTTGTATAGAGAGCAGAGTTGGTGTGGTCTTTCGGGGTGTTGCACACGTGCTGCTCTGCTTGCTGCAGCCTGAGACCATGCAAAGGGGGTCACATTGGGAAATTGTTTTAAATTTTTTAATTGAAGAATTAAAATTACACTGAATTTGTTCTTCTCAGACTTACAGATAAGCATCCTTTCATGTGACATGAAACGACTGTGTGAGGTGGCATTCGTTTCTGCCTGAGAGCTTGCTTGTTATTTTCCTGAGTTGTGTTTGTAAGGTAAACTCATTGTCATGATGTTAACGTCAGATTGGTGATTCATTTGACAGCGGAATTCCTGCACTCTCTGCACTGTAAGATTTTTGTTGAATCAATGCAAGCTTGCCTTTAATTGTTGATATTGCATTTGTCCATCAAATCTTTCTTGCCTGATGCCAGTTGATTCGAGGAGATCACTAGCCTACATAATTAGGAGAAAGTTTTAATCGGATATGTTAATGATAGTCATCTGTAGTCAGATCAGTTAAAATCCAGAAAATGATCTTGCTTCCAGAAGAAATCCATTGCATTTGATTGAAGGTGATGTATTTTTGCAATTACTGCTGATATGAGACAGCCCACTTAAAGCAGTGAGTTATAGAAACCAGGGTGGCCGAGTTTATAGCCAATCTGGGTTTTACCCTGGCCTGCTGCACTCTACTCTCTCATTGGTTGAGTTGGACATTCTGTGTTGATTGACCAGAGCGTTTGCCCCTTAGTGGACACTTATTTCTGCACCTTTTGATTATATGTGCTGTATTCAGCGAGTCAGCATGTCCACCATGTGCCAAAAGGCGTGGTGTAGTTCAGCCTTATAAGACCAACGCCACTGTTGCAGGGCTGCAGACATGGACGTTAAATCCCGTTTTTGCTTCTCCGCCATACCCGAGTCAGGTTTGTCTGCCTAGCCGGCATGGCTTCAGGGTGGAGGTGGTGATCCAGCACTAAGCGCTGACTCTGTGCCCTGAAATAAATCCTAAGCGGGACTGTGGCTGCGGGCGGAAGGGGATTAGCGTTGCTGCGTCTCTGTGTTGTGGTGGTTTCTGCAGGCAGACCCATGGGGCTGCTGGGAGACCTGTCGCGCGGCTGCTGCCAGGGATGGTCCTCCTGTGATAATGGAGCTTTACACGGGGGGCGGGGGCGGGTAGGAGGAGCTCCGAGGTGCTCTAATAGAGCTGCCTCGTCCTCGTCCGGTGCTGTGACTGCTCCACCGTGCGCCTCATGTTCCAGCACGCTTCTTGTTTTATTACCTGCGTTGGTATTATATTTGTAGGCTCAGTAGCAGAAGAAATGTGACTGTTTCCTTTAGAGGTAATTTGTGGAACGGCTATTTAATTTCTACACAAAGGGTTGCAGGATCTTCTCCTGCTGTATTAAAAATGACCCTGCTGCAAAGGGCGTTTGTTTTGCTTCGTTAAAAGAAACGCCGGCTTGAAAGACGAGAGAACCTTCAGTTTCTCAGGCCCTTCCACAGTTCATCCGTCACCCTGGTTTTTGGGACACTGGACACGAGAAGTCCAGGACATCGACCAACCAGCTGTTGAACCCCTATAGCTCAGGGGCCATGAACAGAGTGCGCAGGAATAAAATTAAAGCAAAGCAAATTTGCAGTTAATTGTCTGCGTATCCGTGCTGTCACCCTCCATTAGGTCATTTTCGCGGCAATGAAATGGAAGAAGAAAATCCGTGGTAACTTGGAAATAAAAGAAGATGATTGTTTGGCTGATGCGCTAAAAGGAGACCCAGCTTACATTAGACTTTTGATGCAGAATTGAATGGTCGGTCCAGCCCCCGGCGTGGTGGCCAATCAAGACTGTTGTTCCGGTGCCTGATGAGCACGCACGCTTTACTGAGTGGGGTTTTCTCTGGAGTCACTGTGTTGTTAACATGGTTTAACCAAGGGTGGGAATAGTCCCGCTAATATTACAAAACTTCCATTATCTACTTTATTTAGAAAAAATGTCATTAAAGAAATCGATTTATCTAGCCTGTGCATTTTAAAGGTATAATGTGCTAGTTACCCTTAGCCATCATGGGCTCTTGTGTTGTTTGTGCAGTCAACAGCAAGCTGCCTTTAGGCCTACACACTACTTAGCGATTAGCCCATTAGCGATTCTATATAATTTAATGTTACACGGGCTACCCAACTGTAGAGTGCAGCAATTGGTGACATTTAAACCAATGACGAGTATACACAGAAAGTGACTCTGCAGAAATTACAGCGGTTTACAGTACTAGGCTTCCTTGTTAGGTAGCTTCAGACATGCCTATGACGATGGTTAGGCAAATAAAAAACTGAAGAGATTTACCTGAAGCTGATCTTTTTTGCAATAGACCAAAGGTTTGGTCTTTTTTTCTGGCATGGAAGAAAAACAGGATTCGGCGAGAGATTTGTGGGTTTGACGGCGATTTGTCGCCGATGTCCGCTGTATTTTGCCGTTGCCGATCTGACTGGGACAAATGGTGGCTATATTGGTGTTCCGCAGTCCAAACGAAGCCAATGGGCTGATTTTGAAATGTAATGCGGCACATCCAAAGTCATGTTCCTCTTACCTTTTGTGAGAGCAGAAAATTGAACAGGACGGTGAATCCTCTATGGTCAATTTTCCCTCAATTTCAGACTCCGTATCCCCCTGACACACCACTGCTTCTCTCTTTTTCAGTGGTCTTCTGTTTTGTCTGGCGGTTTTATGATTTTCCCTCTGTTTTAACACACAAAAACAAAGAAATGATTTTAGCATTTACGTGTTTGGGGGGGGGGAATCTGAGCACTGGCTTTTACTAAACTGGCAAAACTACAGTCTGGGTTTGATGAATAGCTGCAAATAAGGGGCCACTTTGAAGATTTCAGCTGTGAAATGTATGACTGCTGACTTTCTAAATAAATTTGTCTGGTTTTTGTCTGTGGGGGTAAGGCCTTTTTTTAGACCAGCCCCAGTCTTCAATTTGTCGCATTCTAAGTGCTTGCTAACAGCGAACGGTTGTCATGGTTTCATCTCTTTTTCAGTTCCCACTCTCCTAACAATGGCCATGGTTTCCATCTCCGAGATCACAGCGAGGTGGTGGAGGCTGGGCTTTCAAATCCCCGCTGCCCTCCTGTCCTCATGGATCAGACAGACCTCCACAATACACCTTCATTAAAACCCTCCTAGATTACTGATCATTCGGAAGAAAGGCGGTCCTCTTCTGGGCGTGTGTTGTGCACAACTTAGACACTATGAGTAATTCTCATTAGGTCCGCTGTTACTGTGAACGCTCAGCCGGCGAAGAAAATATTTACGCCACCGACATGACTTCCATCATGATGACGTAGGGGAGAAAGCGGCGGATTTTGATTCAGGAGTTCTGGGCTCATGTTGGATTCAGCAGGGTCAGCATTGTTTTGCAAAGGATCGCTTGGTGCATCCAGAACTATGTGGTACATGTGTAAAGCAGGTCTGTCATATTGAAGGTTATGTGACCCTTGGCTCATCCGATGAACTTGCATAAAAACATAAAAACAGCCTTCCATTGTAAGACAGCCAAGGTTCAGTTACTCTGCCTCTGACCTTCCCTGGGGTTTACGCATGCGCCATCAGAGGTGGGCCTCCTCCCAGGATGCCGAGGGAGAGGTCAAAACTGTGTCCGCGAACGCTCCTCATTCACCGGTCTTTCTGTGTAATTCTGACCACACTGTGGAGGAACAAAAGATTGTGTGGGGACAGCTCTCTCTCTCTCTCTCTCTCTCTCTCTCACGCAGTTTGAGGGATTATGTCATGTTATTATGTTTGTTCCGGATGAGATGAACATTTGGCTGAGGAGTGAGGGTTTTTGAGTCCACGGCCTGATGAAATTCCTGCCCCTGTGGGGGAGTGGCAGAGTCAAAGGTCAAACGGTGCTTTTCTTTCCTGTTCTTTTACTGTCACGGGACAGGAAGAATCTGAGGACGATGGCTCGCCACTCTGCGTCATCTTAACCTGCAGCCAAAAATTTTTCCCCCCGTAAGCTGAATTTTCTTGGTGGTCTGGCAAGCAGAAGTGAGCCGTGCTCTGCTGGGCAGACCGGGCCTGGCAGCGGCTGCCAATGAAAGCAGGTGGTACATTCGGCCTGGCGCAGGTAGCTGCTTTCTGACAGAGCGGGGCCTGGTCTCCCTGATGCAGGTTTTTATTAAACGGAAACTGACGTGGCCGTATCTGTTGGAGCTGAGTGAGATCCTGGGGAAGTCCTGCTTGGCAGACAGTTGGGGTTCCATGGCAAATTTGGGCTACTTCATTTCCCCCTGTTCACCATTTGGCTCTTGGTTCGTGAATAAATGACGAGTGGGGCTCGTTGGCCCCTGTCCTCGCTCTACAGCAAACCATTTACTTGTCCCAACCAAGTAAATAACTGTCTCTTTCTTCTTGGGATTTGTCACTGTCATACACCAGTATTCGCCTCTGATATTCAATATCGTTTTTTTTTTTTGGTATGTGTAGACGTATTTTCCTTATTGCGTCATCGCCAGTCTTTGCACATTGTTGTTTTATTGAAACTGTGTTATTGCTGTGTTTGCTGTTTTTGGATTTGGAAAAAAGTGCGTTTCTCTCCTCATCTTTATGTGTTGAGGAGAAGGAGGCGGTGTCTGGGATAGTGTTTCTCAAACCTGTTCCTGGCAGCACGCCGTGTCTGCTGGTTTTCGTTCCATCGGAGCGGCTCAATTGGTTAATTGAACCCTTAACCGAATGATCACCACCCGAAGAGCTTGAAAATAACTGGGAAATGCTGTTAATCACTTAATTAGTTCAACCAAGGGTTCAATTAAGCAATTTAGATGCTCAGATGGAACAAAAACCAGCAGACACGGGGAGACGCGCGGGGCTGGGGTTCTTGCTTTTGTTTCAAGATTCCTTATTGTATTGGAATGCTGTGAAACAGTATTGCAGTTAGAGTGCTAGTATATTATCAATTTATTATAGTTTGTAAGACTAAAAATAATCATTATTGTCAATAAGTGAAAAAATAAAATATTTTGATACTGCCACTGCACAGGTTGCCCCTGTGTGGGTGTCTGTGGTGTTCGTCTGAACTGTAAACTCTACAAGATATGTAGCCAGGGGGGTGGTTGCTGTGTCTGAGGTGGAGAAGTGCAGAGTAACTGTGTAGCCAGGGGGGTGGTTGCTGTGTCTGTGGTGGAGAAGTGCAGAGTAACTGT
>JAOYSI010073350.1:0-20052 GCA_025775065.1 Hiodon alosoides
CAACCGAAATATTTTTTTGTGTATGTGCGCAAAAAAAAAAAATATCAATACAATCGGATAGGGTTTTTTGTGCCCCCCCCCCCCCACATGGTTCTTATGCCCGCACTAAGAATGAGCCCTGGTGACGGGTCTGAGTCACAAGAGGAACTGTCCGACAGAGGAAGTATATTGGCCAGGATGAAAGATTGCGCAGCGCCCGTATCTCTAAGAATTGTCACTGGAAGTTGACATATTGATCGCTAGTTAAAGATACCAAGCCGTGTGTGATAAATGGCGTGTAACTGGGGTCGGGAGATTTTACGTCGCATTCCACATTAGGCAAACCCGAAACAGAATGAGGGACCGTCTTTACCATGCCAACCCTCTTGGGTTGTTTGTTGACAGGCTGCAGCTGTTTGTGTTTCAAGGCGAAACAATCGCCAATAATCTGTCCCACCTTCTGGCAATAAAAACACTTGCGCTCCTCTTTCATGCGTGATGAGAGTTTAGTTGGTGTTCTAGGCTGAATTGGGGAAGAAGGGTAAAACGCACCCGATTTACCAATGTCACTGTGAACACATTCTTGTGAGTTAAAACAAACTCGTCTGCTAGTACAGCTGCCTGAGCCAGAGAAACAACCTTTTGTTCATTCATGTACGTGACCAAACGTTCAGGCAAACAAGTTTTGAACTCCTCTAGCAGCATCAACTCACGGAGTTGACTAAAGTCTTACTAGCAACACACCATCTGTCAGAGACTTTCCTTATCACTAGCGAATTCAGTAAATGTCCGACCTGCAGAGTTTCTGTGGTTCCTGAATTTCTGCTTGTAAGCCTCAGGTAGCAGATGCCTGAAGCACAGTCAACTTTACTGTCTTGTAACACAGACTGTCTTCCGGTGAGAGAGTGGCCATAACCTCCTGAGCTTTTCCTGACAATCTGCATTGTAGCAGTACTGACCACGCATCCTTCGGCCAGCTCAACGAAGCTGCTATATGCTCAAAGGCAGCAAAATATGAGTCAACCTCCTCTTCCTCAAAAAGGAGGAACTAATGTAATGTGCCTACTCACTTCAAATGTCTCTGATGACCGAGCTGAGGACGTAGACTCCGTTGTGCGCGAGGCAGCGTTCAACTCTAGTTGGCGGATTTTCACGTATTTCTCTGCCTGTTTCCAGTTTGCGAAAACGCAACGGGCTAAACGCACCCTCAAACGGGCGTATACTGCACTACCAGAGCCTTCACAAGAAAACGTCGGAGACAATGGATCGAACCGTGGCAATCTAGCAGGGGCCTTAGTTTCAGTTATAGAAGTATCAAGCATAGGCACCACAGGCGGAGATCTTTCCATGACAGGAGCAGTTTACAAAGTTGCTCCTTAACAATGTTCCTTGGCACCGAGAACTTGAAATGCTCCGCAATGGTATACAAGTCTACCTTTCTACAATTACTAAGTGTCTCAAAAGGCCTAACACTGCCCAGCGCAGGGGGGAGTTGTGCGTCTTAATACAAATTTACCCAAACAAGTGACAGAATGTGCAATGGATAATATTTATTTCCAATTGAACGAAAGAGGAAAAACAAGGAAACGGAGAACGGTGCCAAAGCAAAGCAAGTAATAAAATAACTAACTAACTAACTGCCGAATGAAAAAACTGACTACTGTGGGGTGGCACCCGTTCCTAACCTAATGTTTCTAAACACTACATGCTGTAATAATGTAAACCCATGGACGGCTTACCTTTCCCCTTGCTCCTGTGCTTATAAACAAAATAAACTTAAACACTCTACCGTGTACAGGGGACAAATAACAAATGGCGATTTCTAATAATAACGAGACAAACAAATACAAACAAACGAACCCAGAGCAAGACGACTACTCAGACAGTTTTGAGCGAACTTACTAACGAGGCAACTAACGACTAACTAACACACTACTAACAAATCACAAATCTCAAACCTCTACCGTTCGCTACCAGGTAACAAATAACGCAAATGGGAGTCGTATACCTGAATGTTAGAATGACTGTGAGGGGAGAAACAGAAGGGAGAACACAAACCACACACACACAACCCAATACGGACATGTGTGGCCATAACATTCATTTTCCCGGAAACATCAAGTAAATACTCTTGTGACCAGTAGCTATCCCCAACCAAGCTTGCCGGGGTAGTCCCTCCATCATGGTTGGCCATCATGGGGCCCAGTCAGAGAAGAGGTGCCCTGAAGTGCAGCAGTTGATGCTATACCTTTACATGCAGTTTAGGAAAGCTGGAAGAAGAGTTTGAGAAGAAGTTCAACAGCCTACCACAATACAGCCCCCTAACGTTTGACAGGAAGAGCACGTCTGTCACCAAGAAGAAGAAGACAACTGGGGACGGGATAGTGGAGCAGCTGAAACCCAGCAAGGGTGAGTAAGGACCCTCCCATAGTAGGACCCTTTATGATCGCTTCCTCCGTCAGTATCTCAGTTTCATCTAAACTTTTCATTTCACTTAATGAGATCGCTGTCATTTAACATCACATGTTTTTTTTTTTCTGGTTTCCTTTTTTTATTCCTGATCGCAGGTTCATCTTCATCTCAGAAAAAGAATTTGTTCCACAAGATTGTTAGCAAGTACAAGCACAGAAAGGAGAAACCCAATACCTTGGATAAAGGTGAAATTAAGCATTCATCCCTCATTTCAGTTTTTTTTATTTATTTATTTAGAAATTACATGAAATCCCATGGTAAGTAGAGCACAGTTCGTAGTATATGAACTGATCTCAGTTGTGGTATACGACAGTTTCTCTTAAACAGGGTGGTTGCGGCGAGTTTTAGGTAAAAATGCTTCATTTTTATCCCAAATAACGGTTGTAGTTAGTTGCTGGCAACGGCGTCCGCACTGGGCCATGACCACCACTCCTTTTCCACAGCCATTGCAATGCAGGACCCTCCCACACTGGACGCAGCCCAGAAGACTAAGCTGTCTGCCCCCTGTGGCACATTAACTCTTGAGACACTGGGGGCAGCAGAGATGCTGGTGGGCAGCCAGAAGAGGAAGGCTCGGAAAAGCAAAATAACCCACCTGGTGCGCACAGCCGATGGCCGGGTGTCCCCGGCAGAGGGTAAGTGACTTCCCTGGGGACTATTGGGAGGTGGTCTACTAAACAGCGGTGGTGTACTAAACTAAACTAAACTAAAGAATGCTCTTCTACCAATTCAGACCCTGGATGTAAAGTTGGTCTTCTGAATTATTTCTCTCTGTAATTAGAGGACAAAGCCAGAGAGTTGGCACAGGACCAGGAAGAAAAGCCATCATCCCAAGAGACAATATGCAATGAAGAAGGGTGCTACACAGACCCCAAGCCACAGACCTGGGGTGACATCCCAGCTGAGGAACACAGCAACCCCCCTGCGTTCTTCAGCCTGGCCGCTCTGGCCGAGGTGGCTGCCATGGAGAACGTGCACAGGTTAGCCAGATCACACCAGAGGTGTCATGCCCCCTACCCCCCTGTTTAATTCAAATGTTACATAGATTGTTTTAATGTTGCCTGCTTTATCATTCCAGGAGCCAGCATGCCGTCGGTATGTCCGTGGAAGGACAGTCGAAGGACATGGCCCAGGCCCCTGTGCTCATCTCTTGTGCGGACCAGTGAAGGCCCACCCCTCTGAACAAACAGACACAACGTGCTCCTCTCTCTTAACCTCCCAGCCCGCATCCCACTGGCAGGGGGCGCGGAAGGTAACCGTTGGAAAGCCGTTTTGTGTCAACTGCGTTCAGCTCTGGTTAATAGGGGGAAAGGAGTCCACCGCACACTTGCCTCGGCGAGTAGGAGGGTGCCTTTCTCCCTTTGGCCGCTCCCAGACGAAAGCTGGTTTTCAGCCTGCCGTGGAGCCGAGCTGGTCCCAGAGCATGGCTTTCCCAGCCGGGCAGCAGCCACGGGTCAGCGAGTATTTTTGCTCAAGAGAAAGCTGCCATTTTAAGGTCAAGTTTTGCAAACAATTAGTGCGTCAAAAAAGGGTTGTGTACAGAATAAAGATTTTGCCCGTGTGTGTTTAACCTGCTTTTTTTGCGATTTTTAGTGGTTGACTCATATCTGATATTGCGTAGTCTCAACTGAAGTGGATAACAGCCTGTGGCTTCCTGTTCTAAATGCACAGGCGAAGGACATAAAAACACTTTGCCTGTGGTCAGAAGTGTTTTTTTGCTCTGGTCTTGATTCACTTTCGAAGAGGGGGATGGGGGGGTTTGGCATGGTCGATCTGTCCTTCCGGTACACTTTACACAAAAGTAAGCAAAGCCAGAACAAATAGAATCCAAGCAAAATATTCAATCCAAGCAGGTGGACCACAAAATTAAGGTATTCCCAAACGTTTTGCTGTTGGGGAAACAAGGTAGCGGATAATAGACTGGTCAGCTGGTGTTCCACGCTGTTTTCTATTATAATGTGTGAATCATGAGCGCTCAAAACCCTTATGCCTTCCCAGCATCCACTCTGATGTCACATGATATCAGTCCAGGCTTGCAGCACTCTCTGGTAACTGTTTTATTCCCATTTCCTTTCTATAGACTGAAGTTCTGTTCACACGTGCAAAATTCCTGCTTGTAAAGCATCCGTATATAATACTTGAATTATGAAAAAATGCATTTTATGTCAATACTTGACCTTAGAGCAGTCTGGGTAGCATCTAAATAGCTGATCCAAATGTGCGCTACTAGTTTCCTAAGATAGTTTTAATAACACAGACTCTGCACTAATTTTTAGCTACAGTAGAAGAGGCTTAGTGTTTTTTGTTTTTCTTTTTTTATTCAATAGTGTTCCTATTGACAGATTCTTCCTTTTGCCTTGTGTTTATTTCTGATTAGCCTAGGGTTTCGAGTCCTAGTATCAGTCCACTCCTTGTCTGTAAAATTTACTGTCAGCATTGTTCGATGCATGTATGAGAATCATGACTACGGTGTGCTTGATGTTTTTCATTTGCACGTTCCAGTCGCATACGGAGCACCCAGGCATTCCTCGTGTGCTATTCCCATGTGTCCCATCGTATGCTGTTTGGAGGGAAGAGAGCTCACCTTTCTTTCCCCCTGTGTATACAGCGGATGAGTACTTTTTGAGAGCTTGCACAGTGGTCAAAAGGGAAAGTTTCTCTGTGATCCAGAAGACTGAGAAACCCCTTTCAAATGTTGTCGTGATCAGAGGTTCAAATTGTACTGCGTGCTGTAACTCTCTTTTTATTTTATTTATTTTTTTATTTTTTTCCTTATGTTATTTTTTAGTTCACAGGTATAATCGTCTTTTTACTCAGACTTTCATTGTACAGTGTCTTCAGTGAATTTCTTAGTGGTACTTTTTCTTTCTTTTTGTTTGTTGATTCTCTTATCTCTTATGGGTTAGCGTTCAGTTTTAATGCCTTTTTAATTTAATTTTACGGTTATTAGCCTCCAATTCCTTTCCTTGGGCCCAGTTTACTGGATTAAGACTGTTGTCAAAAAGCTCATAAACAAAAACAGTGAGAGACATCAATACTTACGTGTAAAGCAGAGGAGCACTGAGAAGTGACCGCTTCTAGGACAGTAGTTCTTCTTTCTCTGCTTCTGAGAGTATAGATTGTTAAAGCAGCTGTATCACTATTTTTGGCCTATGTCTGACAAGCCCGATTGGGCATGAGCACTCTGGGAAGAGTTTGTTTGTAGCTGTGTGTGAGTGTTGCCTTCTCATTAGTACAGATTAGACCTTTACTTTACCTTTTGAAGGAAAAACTGAAGGTAAAAACAAGATTTAAACTGCTGTGGTAGTCGATTTAAAAAGTTAGATAAGCCTTTTTAAAAAGTATTCGTAATTAAATTTACCAGCACAGGTCATGTGATGAGGAGCTAAATTGTTTTTCTTAAAGACTTTTACTACAGCCACAGATGCTGGCCAGTGGAAGACAACCCAGAAAACTATAGTCGTTTTTATTGATACAGATTTTACACTTAAGCTAAAAAAAAAAACATTTTTAAATAAATAATTGAATACATCAGAAGATTAATTTTAGGGTTTAATAAAAACAGTGGTTAACATGAATGGGACCACAGATGTTGTGTTAAATAGTATATGCAATACTTCCTCTGATTTACTGTAGTCCAGGCTGTTTTTGATCTAGATATTGTCATTTGCAAAACAGTAGATCAACTTAGTACTTCCAAACCACACTGTACTGAACGCTATATTTTAATCGGTGGTCGCAAAAATTACCGTTAAAAAAAAGTGTCTTCCCCCTAAAAAATTAAGTCTCCTTCACTAGTTGAAATCATGTACTTCCCTGAGAACCATTTTGCGGAGGGCAATTGCCCCGAGGAAGAGCACGTGTGTACCTTCACTTGCTTGTAATTACATGTGGATTTGCAGACATTTGCCAAAGAAACGGTGTATTGAAATGGAAAATCTTGTAAGGAAAAGGCTAGACTAGCAGGTGCACTGAGTTTGTATGTGCACTGATTTTCAGGTAACAGATGCTCTATATCAGCACAATTAATTCTATATATATTACCGGTGGGGGTTTCTCTGGATTAAACCTGTCAGAGGCCTGGTGTACAAAAGCATCGGCACCTTGTAAATGCCTCTTTTAAAAAGACAATATTTGCACCTTAAAACCCAAAACCAAAATAATATCACTCTTCAAATTATGTTTTTGATTTCTTCCCCCATTCCTCCATTGCTCTAACTTTCACATCTTCTCGATTTTCTTAAACTATTCAGCCCCATCCCCTGGTATTGGGGGGGAAAAACTTATTTGACTTCTTATTGTATGTATATGTGAATGAAAGTATTGTAGGCTAATTTAAACATTCTGGCATGAAACTTAGTGTCTGCACATTTTTGACCCCTCCATGAGATATCATCTTTCACTTTTTCTACATAGAAGATGCCTATATAAAACTAGAGTTCCTATATTAGTTAACTGATTATAAATAATTCCCTTTTGTGCTAGTACTGTCTCTTGAATGTAATGGATTTTGTACCTGTATTTTTCTATTTACAATTCAATCATGACTTTCTGTATGTGATGGATTTATATGGAGGAGTTTTAGGCTGTTTACACAAGTGTGAATAGTTTGTTTCAACCCACAGTTGTCGACACAGGACAGTTAATGTCCCAATAACTCTGGACTCTTGTGCGTTGACATGACATGTCTACAAGCAAATATTAAAATGATTTTAGGGAGCTTTTTATTTCTAAAGAGTTAGGACATGGCACCCTGACTTTTGCAGAAAAACGAAGGTGAAAACCACCTCTACTTCAGCGGTCTGAACCAGAGACGCTCTTGAAATTACAAAGAACAATGGCCAAGCCCTCTGTAAATTAGCTTATTTATTTTGTTCACTTTTTATTGTTTGTTTATCCAAATAGTCTTAAAACTTATATACTTAATATGCACCCAGAAAGTTATTGATATACCTTTTCTGCTCAATACAAGAATGTACCTTCACGGCCGTTCAAACGGTCGCAAAACAGTCTTGTTGAGGGGTATCTCCAGATCTAATTACGTTTCCTCTCAAAAGGTATTTACAATGTGTGCTTGGTCTAATTTATGTCAATAGTACTGTATCATGACATGTATGGACTTGATTGTTACAACCCAGTTGTCAATGCAGCCTTGCCTTATTGGACCCCCTGCTTTAGTAAGGGATTCCTTTGACATTGCCCTCAGCCCCTCTCACCGAGTTGTCTGTCATAACACTGTCTGCTGACGCAATTATTATTCCTTGAACATCTATTAAAATAACCTATATTAAATCTGCGTCCCTATTGTCGTCCTTGTCTCTTCTGAGTTTGCGTGGACCGGTCAGTATTATTTAATTCATTTGATACATTCTTTTTTTTTGTAAACTGTTTGATCAATTATATAGTTTTCTTTCCATGGGTTTTAAAAACATTTTTTTTATAAATATTGAAGCAGCAGGTTGCAAGTGTCAATAAGCGTGAATCCAAAGTATGTGTTCATCATGCATACAGGACTATAATACAAAATTTTGTATTAAAAAAAATGTACTCAAAGCAGTCCTGTCATCTGTTTCCTGAACGTTTTAGGCCACTCCTCCCTGATAGTCTCAAATGTTTTCTAAATTTCAATGTTTCGTCAGCCACTTCCATTTGCAAAACGAATACTATCGGCAGTCATCTTACAAGAACACAATATTATGCCTGTTAAAAATATACTACTTCATATATACCTAGACGCTGTGTTTAGCCTGTACCTGGTATTCAATTATACGTGTCAGCACAAATGCCGGCGATCTGAGTGGGGTTTCATTGTCGTTGGACATTTGGCAGGTTCTTCAGCTGCAGAAGTTAGTAACGTCTCTACATAGAGCATTTGTAATATACTCTGGAGAGATGCCTGCAACAGTGGTTTTCACCAATTTTTTGCTATGCCATCCCTGTATAAAAAACTTTGAATCTTGCATCAAATTATTTAGTTAGCAAGATAGCTGACCCTTTCTAACTAAATCCTTTGTTGGTTATCAATTCAATTTATTCACTAGGATTAGTAACTTTACAACAGGGATTGGAGCCAGAAAGGGTTTGACTATATTCTTAATATTGGTCATTGGTCAGCTCTGGATAATGTGCAAAATTTTAATTGAGAAATATGTAAGTATGCTCTGGATAATAGTTTCTCAGAGGAATTCTGTGATGTCGAATGGAGAGCCAGACCTCACTCCCTGTTGGAGGCAGTATTACAGCATGTATCTTAGCAGGGAGCCAGTGACCAGAGGGATTGTTGATTCCACATGCCAAGTTGAGACAAAGTGGTGCCCTTTGTTTCAAATGACAGTCTACAGAGCATCATACACGATCACTGCTGTAACTGGAACTGTGGCCATGACCTCTGTTCTGTTCCATTTCCTGTTTGTATATCCACCCCATATATATGTATTGCTTAAACTTTCTCATACTCTCTTATGCCCTGATATGCAATTTATAGAAGGAATCCAGATAACGCTAAATGTGAAACCAAAAGAAAAATTTCCTGTTGAGGTGAAAACACATTGAAACACTGTCTGCCTAGCCCTCTCAATGTACTGTTCCTGTCTGACGCTTTCAGTCTGAGGTGAAAATCGTTAGCTATGAAATGCGTTGGGCAACCCGAATTGTCATTTATCATACCAAATTGTTAAGACCAAACACAATAATCCTATTTACATTTTGCATTTGACAGAAATTTTAGTTAACTTAGCTGCTCTCCATCTTAAATCTTAGCATCTAAGGGATGCCAATTGTAGGAGCCATTATAACATTGTATATACTGTAATTATGTTCTGTAAATGTATCCATATTGCTCCGTGTTTGCACGGGTTTTAGGAATTGCACCTTGGTGAAATCACTGGGGCAGAAGTCAGGTGTTGCTTGACTGATGGGAAGAAAAATGTTGACCTTGTACTTAAGTGAGTTTACTGTTAATGTGAATATAGACAAATGGTGAGCAATATACTTTTCATTTATTTGCTAAAATTAAATGGACCAAGCATACAAAAAACATTGTATTGGAACTGTTCGTTTACACCAGTGGTTTATCAGAATGCAGCTATAATATATATTTTAAATTCTTTTTAATAATTTGTATTATGCTATTGAACCATGTCAAGATTCTGTTTTTATTTCTCAAATTAAGCAAACAAGAACCAATGCTTTTAAAATATGGTTATATAACTTTATCATACTTTTTTATTTTATTAGCCAGTAGCATTGTCTGAGCCATTGCATCTATTTGATTGAAATTCTTTGTCAAAAACATTTCCTGCTCATGGAAGTAAAATCTCATTGCTTTTTCTTGCTATTGGTTAAGCTTAGTATGTTTCTAATAACCTAACCAAACCATTGATTCAATGCTTCCTTCCTAACCTGTTTGGTTACCCCCCTCCCATTGCAATCCAATGGCTTAAATTTATGTGTCATTAAATGCATAACAATGTGTGTCGTTATGTGTCGTAACAATGGCTATTTTCCAAAGCAGCAGGCTTTGGTACTGTGATCGAACCATTCCCTCCAGCTGTGCCAATTATAAGGCTGTGGACTTTAGGCAATCGTCAAGAGTCACGGAATGTCAAGCTGGCCAGTCTTGAAGGGGCGGTACATAGAGTTTCCATACTAATTGTATGGTTCACATATACAGAGTTTTCTAAATAAAAAATGGTACGCTTCAAAAGATGTATGTTGCTATTTGTTTAACCTAATTTTGTTGATGGCCCTTTAGTAACGCAATGTGTACTGTTAAGGAAGTGTTCCGGGCATACAGCAAACATGACGCGGTAGAGAATGCTAGTGGGCGGGGTTAAAATTGTTTTTAAATAAATATACACACATACTGGGCTGTCGTGCAGAGTTTTAGAGGAACGGAAAGAAGTGCAACATTGTCTTCCTCTCATGCTGAAAAGTTTCACTATTCATGTGGGTGTTTTAAACTTCCTGTGCAGAGGAGATCTGTCTAATATATGAGAAGGGGCTGCTCATTCTATCACCCTGTGAGGTGCTGGATCAGAATGGGTTCACCTCAGGTTTCTTGCCTCACCAGCATCGTATTCACCCTTCTCACCTTCTTTACAGGTAAGAACTGGTCACTTTGTTTGGTATTTTGGCTTGTTCGCATGGTCATATTGAATGGGGTGGTAACGCCAAGCATAATTTGTTACTGACACCTTGAGCCTTAAATATTTTAAATTAATTAAGTTGATCATAATGACCGCTTTTCTCTTAGACTGAGTAATTATTAAAATTTAGTTTTGATAAAACCTTGATTATTCTGTTACAGCAGGTATTTTTCTATTGTTCATGATGTAAGTAGTGTGTTAGTAGTAGTGTTTTCATTTTATATTGGACAGAATCATTGTAATTTAAGACACATTTAATTATGTTGTGATACATTAGTCTCATATTGCTGTGATATCCTTTATTTTACACTATAGATGCTGTTGAGGTCATCAAAGCACTCAAAGGAGAAGATGTTGATCTTCACTGTCCTTATAATGTTACATTTCAGTTAGCTGAAGTTAAGTGGACAAAGGATGGAATCACTCAATGTTTTGGTCGACACAATATAAGTCAAAGTAACAATACCCCCTCTTTCTGTAAACACTCTTTGAGTTATACAGAGAAAGGTTTTGTACTTCAATTAACAAACCTCAAGATCGATGATTCTGGTGAATATAATTGCTCTGTGATAAAATTAATTGATCCACCAACGGAGGAGAAATCCTATAGGGTGGATCTTCTTGTTGAAGGTAACTATATACCCTTCAGGCTGGTTCTTAGTGACTTTAATGTTAATGTAATAGAAGGAATTACAGTTTTGTTATTTCAAAAAATAAATTTAAGATGGCAAATGTGCAACTTATAATGTAGACCATGTTACTGACTAGTGGCAATTCGGAGCATTCCTGACTTTTCATGTGCTGTGCACAACAACATGGAGAGGATAAAAACTATCCATAAAATGTAAATGAAATATCCCTGAAAAAACATCAGTCATAACATGTATGACCCTTGGCATGAAGTATGAGTGAAGGGAAATTGTCAGGGATGAATACATCCAGATCAAACCAGCCTTAGGAACAACAGAATACAGCATAGGTCTGATAAGACAGCATGTCCACCCCAGTGTTATAATGTGAATATACTTCTCTATCCACAATCTGCACAGTTTTACATTGTTACACACCTCATCCTGGCATAAATTAGGTTGAACAATAGAACAATAATATAACAAAGACACACTTTCTGATAAAAATCTATCCAAAAAATGTTGCTTTTCATTTCATTGATCCATATTGAAAAGGAAAAAAAGATGCATTGCTCATTTGACTGGCTCAAACAGGTCCTACATGTATAGTTGTGGGATCCATTATTTTGTATACTGCACGTAAATTAGAAATAAGCCTGACTCATTCATACATAGCAATATAATAATATATGGTATAAAACTGAGAAAGTATTCTTTTAAATTGATTTATGTGCTCCAGGGATCGAAATAGAATTTCTCAACAACACTGACTCTAACTGCATCCAGCTACTTTGTAAGTTAATGCACAACAGCTCAGTTAATGCTACCTTCACCTGGATCAAGAACAGGCGCATATTGAAGATCGCCTCCGGCATGCGCAGTTTACTCCTAAACCTGTGCAGTCCTGACTGGAATGAGGAGGGAAATTTAACCTGCAATGTTAGCCTCTCTGGTGGTAGGACAGTCTTCAGTATGACCACTGAAGTTCACAGACCTAAAGAAGGTTGGTGATCTTAAATGCAGAGGCCCATTGACACATTAAACTCAAATATTTCAAGTCTGCATTATTTGTTAATTGTGTGGGCTGAGTGGTTTGGAAAAATATTCTTTCTTGAGTTAACAAACTAAGACCAGCTCTGAAGACATAACTGTTTCTTTCCACAGAAGTTGCCACCATAATCTCATCTCCACAGTTAAACCATCTAGATCTTTAACAAATAACAAAAAGTCTCTCTGAAGATATTTTATATAGTATACAGTAACTTTCTCGATAAAATAGGAAATGTGTCGGTGGGGTACTTACTGGTGCTCTCCGTTTCAGAATGCTGCATGCTCTTTAAAGTAATCGTAACCACTGTGGCATCTGGGATCCTGACTGTCATCTCTGTGACCTTCGGTATTTATATTTGTAAGTTTGTGCTATATTTTCTCACTCTAAATCAGAGTTTTTTTACCAACAAACTCCTCCAAGATCTTACTAATAGTTTTGCACGGCACACCTGTGAGGCACTTACTGTGGACGGCAGATGGCCATAATCTTTTCCTAGGTGGATACCGTGGATTGAAATTTAGACCAAAATAACAGCAGTTACTATTCAGAGCAAAGGATTTCTCTCTAAATGCTGGATAATATTTCACTGGAATAAAGGCTTGTGCAATTTGTCCACCCCACATATATTTCCAAATATACCTTTAACACAGAAGAAGCCACTTCCTCATACAATTTTATACATGACTTTGTGGAATATTGGTTTTAATTTCCCTGACTGTTTTTTAAATGGATTTGAACAACTGAGAAATGTTTTGGACAAATTAACTGCCATTAATTTCAGTACTAACTAATCAAAATTAACATCGTAAAAACCTCAAGAGCTTTTTGCTTGTGAGAAAAGAACAACAGAAATCCAATATGGACGCAAGATGACTTGAAAGGCATTCTTTATGTGTGCACCAGATGGCACTAGATCGAAGTTTAGTCGCAATCGGAAATTGCTTTCAAGCAAGAGAATTGTGTATATGATATTACCTGATCCAGTTTTATACCGTTTAACTAAGATTGTTGATAGTTGACGTCTACAATTAAATTATAGTTTGATGGAGGGATTTTTTCTTCTTCCGTAAAGACAGGAAAAGAGCAAACGCCACAGAAGGAACCATAATGTTCAGCAATAAGGTGTACGAGAACTTCAGTTTCAGCACTGAGATCCCCGCAAGACCCAGGAGTGACACAGAAAAGCAAGAACATTGCATTTATGAAAACTAGTCTTCTTAAAATAATACCTATGTGTGGATGTCTTGTTTTGTTCCTGATTTTTTAGAAAGGATACGTTGACTCAAATTAAAACTGAGTTGTTGATGTCATGCATGCGTGTAATTCTATCTGTGCACAAAATTATTTCTTGCCTGTTTTATCATTAATTTTGTGTTGTATACCTTAGTCCTCAACGTTAAATAATCTTTGCATCATTTGAATTCCTTTAAATGTATTTATTATCCCCTTTTTTTTGGTGGTGACTTTGACTCCGCAGAACTAAGGCACACAATGACATCCGAAAAGCCACCCTGAATATACCAGCAGCTGGTTTCCATCAGGTGTCGCATCTTGTGATGCTCTGTTATTGTCACTGAATGTTCGGGCACAGGTTTTTATCTCCTGTAAAGCTGAGTCAGGTGTGGTTTCTGACGACAAAACTGCTGATGGGGCTTTTGTGGGTCCAAACCACTAATATATATATATATATATAATGCATTAACTATTGAGTACTGTGTAAGCTTTAACTGTTCAACACATGCTCAGGACAAAACCAGAGACAGACTCCAACCAGGATATGACAGCCATCAGGTAGTAAATGGGAGGTCTCTGATACATGTGATAAATGAACATGTCCAAAACACCCTCTTTAAAAAAGGCATTCATTTTCATATGCAGACTGCTTAATATTATTGATTGTTCTAGAGTTTAAACACCACAAGTGACATTGTAAAAGATGCATTTTGTATTTATAAACATGAGAACCATATTAGAACAACCCTGACTCTTCCATAGGATGTCAGCTCTTTATAGTTTGTAAGTTTGTGCTATATTTTTTTTTTTTTTTTTGTGAGTTTTTTTTTTACCAGCACACTTCTCCAAGATCTTACTAATAGTTTTGCATGGCACACCTGTGAGGCACTTACTGTGGACGGCAGATGGCCATAATCTTTTCCTAGGTAGAAACAGTGGATTGAAAATTAGACCAAAATAACAGCAGTTACTATTCAGAGCAAAGGATTTCTCTGGAAATGCTGGAGAATATGTCACTGGAATAAAGGCTTGTGCAATTTGTCTAGCCCACATATTTTCCAAATATACCTTTTACACAGAAGAAGCCACTTCCTCATACAATTTTATACATTACTTATTTTCCCTGACTGTTTTTTTAATGGATTTGAACAACTGAGAAATGTTTTGGACAAAGCTGTTTGCTTCTGAGAAAAGAGCAGAAATCCAATATGGACGCAAGATGACTTGAAAGGCACTCTTTATGTGTGCACCAGGTGGCGCTAGATCGAAGTTTAGTAGCAATCTGAAATTGCTTTCAAGCAAGAGAATTGTGTGCATGATATTACCTGATCCAATTTTGTACCGTTTAACTAAGATTGTTGATAGTTGACGTCTACAATTAAATTATAGTTTGATGGAGGGTTTTTTTCCCTTCTGTACAGACAGGAAAAGAGCAAACGCCAGAGAAGGAACCATAATGTTCAGCAATAAGGTATAGGAGAATTTCAGTTTCAGAACTGAGGTCCCCGCAAGACCCAAGAGTGACTCTTCCATAGGATGTCAGCTCTTTATAGAAGCGATGAAAATGCTTCTGTTGTCAGATCTGGGCTATATATTTTAAAGACGGCTAAGATATGAATTTGAATCTCAAAGGAATGTTAGAACAGGAAAATCATGCTGGAATAAACTTCATTTTACCAGAAACAATATCCACTCTGCCATTGGAATTACATTGAGGCAAAGGAGTGGCCTTGAGGTTTCCTGGTGTGCCTGCAGAATGGACGATTGCTCCCCTGGTTTAACACCTGAACTGGGGCGTAGGAGAGAGTGATTGACTCCTTACAAAATGATAGGGCAGCCTCTACTCCTGTGGTTACAAGTGGGGTGTGACATGAGAAGAAAATCCCACCACCATCATTTGATGTAAACAAGTCAATGGAATTAAATGCCTTCTGCCCTCTGCATTTCCAGTTGGATAGAGAGCTACCCAGCGAGGGCTTTAGTGTATTACATGGAGAGAATAGAGAACTTACGCCAGACCAAACAGCTGTTCATCTGTTACGGATCACAGTCGCAGGGCCAGGCCCGCTCCAAGCAGAGGCTATTCTTTTGGTTCACTGAGACAGTAAAATTAGAATATCAGCTTGAGATGCTGCTGCCTCCTAAAAAGATCAGTGGCAACTCCACAAGAAAACAGACCACTTCTGCAATGCAACGGTCTGGGCGACCCCACACACACTCACCAGGTTCTGTGGATGTACACCGTCATGGATTTGGCATCTGACGCCAAGCCCTCCACGGTTTAGTGAGGTGAGAGCAATTGCCTCTGCTCATGTTGAGCTGTTACGCTGTCCTCACCTCAACTTACCCTCTAGTGATGGTTTGTATTTTAAAGGGAACATATTATCATAACCCCCTTTTCTATTTCTTTTTCAGTTTTTATTGATGAGTCAGAATGGCATTCTGAATTAGCATATGATTGAAAACAGTGTGTGCCGGTTTCTGACAAATAAAACAAAATATCAGTGTGGGTACCAGAAATGGGTGCCACGTAGAGTTGTGATTGTTTACCAACTTATTTGATTTAGAGTGATGGTCTCTTTTTTGAGTCTTTTTTCCTACATTTCCAGTCGGGTATCACATGCCTTCTAATACATCTGTAACTAAAAAGCAAGTTATAGCTTGCCAGGAACCCATAAAGGCGCTATAAAACCAAGTAAAACGTGCAGATCAGGAAACGATGGCCAATTTTGGTAAAATATTTACTAATATAGCTAAGACACAGACTTACTTTCTGCCTTTATCAGTGTATATATGTTAAATCAGTTTCCTGATCTGGTAGGAAACTGGACTAAAACCAGAGCCATTTGGGGAAATCTACAGCAGTGGCATGCAGTTCAAAATATTACCCCGTAATACTTAGTTTATAGTTACATATCAAACAGTGGTTATTTTAAACCTACCACTGTCTGACACACCTGTCTCGGCTTTGACGAGAGAGGTTGGACCCAAGTACAGAGTTTATTCAAAAATTATCTAACACGGTATAGGAGGTAATCCAAAGGTGTAGTCAAAACAAGCAGAGGTCAACATCAGGCAGACAGTTCAATACAGGCAATCAGAACGGAACGTCGGTAACAAAACAAACACACTTAAGTAGCTAGAAGTGGAATTTACATGGTTCAGATGAGCAGGGTAGAACCAGACAAGAATTCACAAAGGACTGGGGGAGACTACATATACACAGGGAGTAAATTACAGAGAAGGAACAGGTGTGAATACTTAACAACTCGTAAAAACACGCGAGAATCCGAATTTGCGCTTGAGCCGAAAACCAAACCAAATCCCGTCGACCCCGAGGCCGTCCACAGGAGTGAGGGGCAGGACAGCCTGGATGATCCCTGTGGAAGTCAGTAATAAGGGAAGAGTTCAGGATGGCTCCTCAGTACTATACCCCTTCCAATCCACCAGGTACTGGAGGCGACCCCTACGACGGTAAGAGCCACGGTTGGTGGAGCATTAGGGGCCCAGGACCAGTGGCTTGAGTAGTGAGACGTGGAATGTAGGAGAAATCCGGTACTGGGGCGACAACTGCAGGCAGTTGGAAGCAGTGTTAATTAGTTTGATAATCCGGAAAGGACCGATGTACCTGAAACTCTTTGATGGGAGCCGTAGGCGAATGTCCCGGGTGGAGAGCCAGACCCTGTCAGTAGGGCAATACAGCGCTGCAGGAGATCAGTGCCACTCAGCCTGGAGCTTCTGGCGATGGCTACTGCTTGTGATGAAAGTGTTTTTCTACTCGTCATCCTCCTGGATGTGAATGAGATTATATGCACTGCGGAGATGGTCCAGGGCCACAGGAACCTTCTATATTGTAATGTCGTTGAATACCCAGTAGTCAATGCACCAACGCAGGCCCCCAGCCGTTCTCTCTGCGAAAATGAAACCTCCGGGGGGGTCGAAGGGTGGATATATCCCAGGTCAAGAGACTCTCTTATGTAGTCCTCCATGGCCTGATACTCAGGAACAGACAAAAGGTATATTCGGCCTCAAGGGGGCGACATACCTGGGAGTAGGTCTAAGCACAGCCATCTGGTAATGGGGTGGCATTGACGAGGCTCGTTGTTTGTAGAAGTCGGCTGAGAGGTCTTGGTATTTGAGGGGACATAGCTGGACTTTTTGACTTGGGTGGCTCCACATTGAAATGGTAAGCATTGGAAGAAGCAGTCTGTGCCCCAAGCTTGCCATTCCCCCGTGGAAAACGAGATGATAGAGTCGTTATATTTCGGCCAAGGATGTCCCAGAATGATTTCAGAATTAGGGGAATCCACCACCAGGAGTGAATCTGTGTGTAACAGTCCCACCTTCAGGGAGATCAGTGGGTCACCTTCCCTGAGCCTATTGGCTGACCGTCAATGGAGTTAATCAGGAGCGGAAGGGTGCATTGGGCGAATGGAATACCAAGGCGGTTTACTGCGGCTAAGCTGATGAAATTCCCCGTCGATCCAGAATCTATGAGGGTGGAGGTACAGTATTCAGAAGTGGGCAAGAGGATAGCCACGGGAAGCTGCAGGGTTGTGTCGGGCGTGGCTGGACACATGACGGTATTCACTCTGGCGAACCAGAGTATTTGTCTGGGACAGAAAGGCGTACAGAGGGGTCTACTGCAGGAGCAGCAGCTGACGGTTGCAGGGGGCTTCAGGGGTCTCAGTTTGTATAAGTTGTGTAGCACCTGCACTGATCGAGACTCCCTCTTCGAGCAAACGCAAGTGAAAATTTTGATGCCGCTATATTCAAGCTGTCGTGCAAAAAAATCTAAAATGTGTAACTGAAAAACTTTTTGAACACATTTTTTGTGTTCAGAAATTAAACGTTATCAGTGTTCATCAACAGGTTTTTCATTCATTTCCATTTGCTCAGGGCCCACTTAGTTCCAGGTCTCAAGCGTGCTTGAACTATCAGGAACCAGCAGGAAGCTGGAAGGTGGGTGGGGTTGGAAACTGGCCGTATTTAATAATGATGGGTCTCATGCATCTCACAGGTTGCATGTGTTGTTGATACTAATGCATGAGTCACTGCCGCCATTTTTATTCAGAAGATAAACTGTAGAGTTCAAATAAACTTTTACTCAAAGTTGTAAAATTCAGAAGGTAAATCCTTATTCTGTGGATGGCTAACCATTTTGACTAATCCTTTTTGGCGGCATGGCTAACTCAATCTACATGAAACTATATCACTGATAAAGGAGAACAACATTGAAACTGCTATGACTGCGATATTCTTGTGAGTATGTCTCACAGAGAAAATTTGCCTGCTTTACATAATAGAATAATTTAAATTAAATTAACGCTGAAACTTAAATGTACAGTAAAACTACATTTTCTTCAGCTTCCCAAAAAATGATGCAAAGATTAGTAGCTTCCTGGACTGTGGGGGGAATTAGAGAGAAACATGTGACTAGCATCACTTAGACAGGCCACAAAGGAGACTTCCACACTTTCACTACCTAAATCGTGAATGGCACAGACTAGGAAGGTTGAAGTACATCACTCCAAAGGTAAAAGTGCTGATTATTTCAGGTTATGTGGCTTAAAAGAGTACTACAAAATATTTAATTCATACCTCTAGATATGAATTGTTCCCAGAATTGTTACTAACGCTGGCCAAAAACTTCTAGCACCATCCAATAAGGAGGCATTTGCTTATTTTTAATGTTTCTGTACCCTTAAGAATTCTGTCTACGGCTGCCGTTAGTAGTTACATCATCAACGAAGTTCCACCATATTTTACAGATGAGATGGTATGCAGTGGACCTTGGGAAGTTCCTTTTTTTTAATCAAAACTTTTCCCTGGTCATCACTCTGTTACATGTTAATCTTTGTCTTAGTTGGAACCAAAATCAGCATATAATAAAATATACATGAACGATCAACTACGTGAAGGATTGTCAGTGATAGTTGTATTGGACAAATTGGCAGGGAGTCAGCTCAAGCATTTCAGCTTATTTACACTGTTGGTGCAGTTGTCCACAAAATCCAGTGCAGATTTTTACAGTGCTCAGAAGTACTTAACAATAAAAAATAAAATTAAAAAAGGTTCACCCACCAATGCATTTTGTTGGTTGATTTTTACATTTCATCAAAACAAAAAGGGTCTGACAGCCAGCTTCAGCCAGGTTCCCTCGGCCCAAAGGACTTTAACAAAAGATTTCTTAATTGCGTGTTAAAAAAACTAAAATACATAAAAAACGTTTAAATGTATTTTTATCGGTAACGTGCACACAAGCTAGAGAAGATCAACTCTTACAAGCATGTATATTCAATTGGGGATGTCCTTTATCATTTTTACATTTTCAAAATTTCAAATCTTTTTAGCAAGCATAGCTTTATCAAATGCATACAGTAACATTTTATTTAATTTTTTAAATAATCTAGTTATACAGTGGCATAGCTATACTTTTACTTTACTTTAAGGACATATTCTGTAGATTTCCTTTAGGAAATCTTTACCTTTCCTAGAACTTGTTCAATGTTAGAACAGGATATTATAGCAGCTATCATAT
>JAOYSI010073352.1:0-10590 GCA_025775065.1 Hiodon alosoides
CTGTAAATGCGGTACATTGAGTACATCATTCGACTCCAGTGAGGGAAAGCAGACAAACACAAACTTCAGACGGATTATGCCGTGTAAGGATAGAAATTCACGTTTACACTATATTATTAAAGAGAACCGGAGCCACATGGACATGTTACGTGTGCTAGCAAAGAGAGACCCGACCAACCCAAAGCAGAAGAAAAGGCCTTCATTTTGAATTATCATCATCAGCGGAGTTATTCTCTCCACAGTGCACTGGAACTGCACATGTTTTTATCTTTAACTGGCATGTCCAATAACCTGTCGATTCACCTCACATGTGATCAGCGATTTTAAGGCCCAAAAAAAGACTGAGATTTGCCTTGAACAACAAGTACTGCACTCTGCTCTGTCAGTGTCCATTTAATGATCAATAGAAGCCATGTGTGTTCAGTCATCCTATTTCGGTTTAAAAAGCAATTTTTCCCCATCCTTTTATTTCTCAGATGTAGTGGAGGAAATGTCGCTTACTTCAGCCATTTCACCTTGACACAGAATAACCAAAGTTTACTCCTAAAGCACAGAAGAACCCTTTGTAGTAATGCTTCTGGTCATTCTGGCCAGGATTTTTGATCAGGGATATTTAAATATCGGCCGGGAGTTTTAGGATGACAGTTCCTCTCAAAGCAATAACTTTGAGGCATTTCTGCTCTTGAACAAAATTCTGTGTAAACACATTCCAGGGGGTACAAACTGGCGCTTTATAGTCTATGTGGTCTTTTATAGACCACACTTACAATGTGACCAAACCCATAGAGCCTTGGTTTTCTCCCTCCGCAGAAACAAACCACAGGCTATTATGAGGAAATTCAAATCTCATTCAGCTCTTTGGAACAGCGGTCAACATGCAATCTCCACAAAGGCACTGTTGCTCAAGTTTGGACACAAGGCCCTTGTAGTAAGCGGCGGTGGCCGCGCCAACCGTAGAAACGTTTCTGATCGCTAACATGTCAATACGTCGATATAGGTTGTGCCCCTTGTCTGGCAACTGATTAATGTACAAAACAAAAATATGAAAAAAATAAAATAACCAATTTTTTGTTGCCCAATAAGCAGTGTAACAGAAAAAATTCAGAGGTCTTAAAATGCTCACTAAAAGACAAATGTTATTGTCTGTTCTCTAATATACAGTGGCAAGAAAAAGTATGTGAACCTTTTGGAATTTCATGGTTTTCTGATTAAATTTGTAATTAAATGTGATCTGATCTTCATCTAAGTCAAGGGTATTGACAAATATAATGTGTCTAAAATAATAACACAAAATAAATTCTGATCCCTCATATCTTTATTGAACACACACATTCAGCATTCAAAATGGCAGTGGAAAAAGTAAGTGAACCCTTGAGTTAATGACCTCAAAAAAGCTAATTTGAGTCAGGTTTTAGCACACCTGGAGTCTCATTAAGAAAATTAGTTTGGAGGTGTGGACTACAGCTACTTTGACTGATAAAAACCCCTCAAATGGTTGGAGTTTGCTCTGCACAAGAAGCACACGCTTATGTGAGCCATGCCACACCAAAAAGAGCTTTCAGAGGATCTACGATCAATAATTGTTGATTTACATAAAGCTGGCAAAGGTTACATTTCAAAGACTTTAGAAATTCACCAGTCTACACTTAGACAAACACTCTACAAATGGAGACACTTTGGGACTGTTACTACTCTACCTTTTCTTGCCACTGTAGTAGATTCTGTTTGACTCATTATGTGATACTCTTTTTATTTTTTCGAATATATTTTTCCCTCATGAAAAACCATCTGCATTTATTCATTCATTAACTTTTTCTTGTTATGAAACACAAGACAATTATTCTTATAAATTCATATTTTAAGAATTCATGTTCTGTGCTGTGTATGATTTAGTTATTGTTTAGGCTATAAAGATTGTTCTTTGAAGGAAATGAATGAACATATACATTAAATATGAATAACAAAGTTTAACTGTCTATAAATATTTAATCATGATAAATTCATATCACAGCTAGGTCTAAATGAACATATTATCAATATTCTAGATTTATCATGGACAATATAACAATTTCAATGCTTTGCGTGTCCCAAATTTTAACCAAAGGAAGAATATTAATTATTTCTTAACACTGCAATGGCTTTACAGACAGAATGGGGGAACTGAACTTAATATACAAATAAAATGTATTTATTCATTCTCAGAAATATCAGGAAACAATCGAGAGTGGGGATATCTATACCATTCAATATCTCCTCAGTGTTATAATGTATATGTGTTATTACGTTAAGTAAATATTAATAATGAATCTTTATTAGTTGTGATTTATTTTCTCAGTTAAGAGGTAAGTCTGCCGTCAAACCTAGCAAACAACATTAATTGTGCTGTTTGTCCAACCTCATCACGTCTGTACGACTAAGTTAAATAAAATGGTGTAATTAAAGATGCAATTAAGCAGTTTCTTATGACAAGGTTAAGACACTGGTCAAACGCTTCTTTTAGAATCTCAGTTAAGCTAGTTTGTACGCACGTTTTTTTTTTTTTTTTTGTCAAGGGCACAGAAGAGAATGTTGTGGATCAGACGTTTAAGCATAAAACCAATGGTTCTGAACCCGGATGCGGTTGCAGTTTTTTTTTTCAATTTCAGTTTTATAAAGTGCGATTAGTGGGTTAATTTGATCCTAACTTTGGTCTATTTGCCAGAACTGAAAAGAATAATATGTGACTGTATGGCAACATACATGTTTAGACTGCAAGATGCTTGCAGTTCAGCCTAACATGGAACATATTAACATGTACACATTGTAATTACAGCGTGCCCTTATGCTTGGTTAAAAAAAATGTTAATTTTCAGAGGGAACGACTTGGTTTCTTTTGCATTGGAGAGTCGGTGATCAGCCTTAAACAAAAGCAGATTGCAGATCACAATGTAAGACTGAAAAGGCTAATTTGGTCGCCAGTGACAAACGAGGCACGCCTGGGATTTACTTATGTGCGAACACTTGAAACAGTGGGCGATGACAGCTTACGCTTTTTATTGAACTATAAAGTGGTTGTGCAGCAATTGGGTTTTCAGATTGCAAAACGTCAGGCCATTTATTTGGGTCACAGAAACAGTCAATTGAATGAACATGCTGTCTGGGTTTTACTGAGCTCCATATTCAGTTAAACTGCACAGAATTCAATGAAGGATTAAATTCTATGTATATTAATGACGACTCCTTCAATAAAGAAGACAATAGAAGTTCAGTCTCAGTTAATATTCTCAAGTAAGTCATTTAGCTACGAAGACCACCATTAAACATATATATATATAAAATATGTATATATATATAATATGTATGTTTCAACATTTCATATAAAAAATGCTTTGACACATTTATTTGACACATTTTAAGTTATAGATTCAACATTAAATAGCCTGTGCACTGTGAGTATTTTTTTTTAAAGCTTCAATTCACTCAATGCTTGGATTTCTGAAGATTTTCAATCTGTACTTTAGGCTGGGGAGATATTCATGTGTCCCCTCGAGTCCTTGTAACAGTAGCCCCTTTCCCTCCAGGAAAATGAACCTGTGACCTGGTCACCGGTCCAGGGTCAGCCAGTATTTCTTATTACAGCTGATTCTCTCATTCCTCATGTTCGCTCTTGTCTGAAGCTTTTAGCAATTTAGGATAATCCACAGACTGCGATCAAATACACCATGGAGTAAACCATCACATCTAACGCAAACCAATTTGATATTATTTCACTGCAAATAAGTCACTTTTATCTACCAATATCTATTAGTAAGTCCATTTTATTGGCTAAAAGTTTAGCATTAGAGACAGTGGAGACATAACCATAATCTGACATTGAACAGTCTGGATAACAAAATTGGAAGCTTTTTTCCTCTACATCCCAGATGCTAATGGAAATGACACCTCCGTCATTAATTGTCAAAGTGAAGCCCTTGAAGAATCTCTCATGCATATAATTACATATGCAATATACAGTATGTTTGGCTGCTTATAAAATGCAGTTTTATACATTTAATGTTTAATAATGAATAAAGAAAAAAAATTATAAAACGTAAATTTGTACTAATAATTTAGTTTGAGGTGAATCATATTATCCCTTCGAATAATTATGTCTGTTAACATTAAAACCACCTGATCATTATTTTTGTTGATTACTGAAAAACATTTTCAAATAATCTTTCAACCATTGCTGGTTTTATTCCTCCAAAAAAAGTTTAAAAGGCACCCCAGAATTTCAAATATTTGATTGCAAAGGACAAACACAATTTCACTTCAATTTAAATTTCAAATTATTATCCACAAGCTATTATTCTCAACAATCCCCTTAGGTAGTTCCTCTGTATTTGCTGATTTTAAAGTTAAAAGAATCCCCTTTTTTTGCAGCACCATCATCAGCATCTTTTGAAGTAGGCGCAGACACAGCCAACTTCGCTGCTGCCAAAACTCATGAGAACTGAAAACTAAAATTCTGCACGAGTTTACCCTTGGCCTGCGCCGCTGATTTAAAAAAAGCATTAGGCACTGGTCTTCTGCGCTGTCATGTGATCTCTGAGCACTGAATGGGCTGGCTGTTTCCTTACACTGGAATAAGGATGACCCATGTTACACACAGTAATATTTATTATACATGTTGCCGCTCTGTTCATTATGCTGCACATCAGTCTGTAGTGTGGGGACTATTTCGGTGAACTCGCTTTAAAGCCTTTCCATGGGGAAAAAAGCAGGTCCCAGTGTATATGCCATTTACTTTGCTATACTTTGTCCTTTCAGTTTGAGCAGGATAGTTTTAAGTCTTAGAAAGCCATCATGGGGTCAAGTCAAACATACAGGTAACACTTTCTGCAAAACAAACAAACAAACAAACAAACTAAAAAAAAAACACCCTTCAAAAAGACAAAGCACATGTATCTAGCTTTGTTGCCGGCATACAGATCCTTGAACCATCATTTCCCATGAAAACCCAGAATCCAGTCTGATACACTGGATGACCAGCCTGTGTGAGCACTGGCAGCTGGCTAGATGCTGTGCTCTCTCTCTTTTTTTTAATTCTAAATTTCCTTCCAGAGCGGGGCAGAGGCAGATGTCCTGCTCACAGGAAAATAATTTGCCATGAAGAAAATATATAAATATGCTAATCACAGTCAAGACGTGAGGGATTATCGCCATATTTCATTATGTGGAGGTCATTGCTGAATGAATACAGCTGAGGCTGTTTTGTTACTACTTTTCTGCTGTAACTTGGCTCAGTACACACACTTAACATATACTCTTCACACCTATCACACAGCACATGGAACAATAAGAGAACTGAGTGACAATGCTGTGATGGATGGATGTTAATGCGGAATCGGATTAATATTAAAATGGGACAATATATTAGGCAATGTTACAATAATAAAGCAAGTTTTTGTGTGTTAGACAGGCGAATGAAATAACTGTGTCCAAATGCTGTTCATCTTGCACCTTAGATCCAGGCTTACAGCATTGGCTGACCTGTTATTTCTCCAACGATGCAGCCTGACAATGCTTGACAATGCAGATCTCAACGAGCGCTTGTTGGCAGACACCCGGCTTTTCTGCGCTAATCACTGGGTAAACTTGTTTCGTCTTCAAATAATCCTTGCTTTTTTCAGTGCTAAGATTGTAATGAACGTCATGGTTCATTGCATCTGACATTGTCTAATTAATGGGTGCGTTTTGAGAACACAGGACCCAGTAATTGATTCATATGCATCATTTTCACATACAGCTGTTGTTCCTTCAAGTGAGCCATTGTGGAAATGCACACATTCTCTGGATGTGGTAGATAATAACAGGCAATATCAACCTTTCTTTAAGTCAAATTCTCAAACCACCGGAAAACCGCGTTTAAAGCTCACTCCGAACTTTCCATGTGCAGTAATTTTTGGAGAGCATCTGAGTTATGGTTAATCTTTACCTTCAGAAATTCCATTAAACCTTCCATTCGGCAAGATAGTAAAAATGATGTATTTATATATTGCAACCATTTTTTTTCTCCATAAAACATAAATGCCTTTACCCCATAATTATACAAAATTACACCTCTGTCAGAGTGCCCATTCTTCTGTTAAATATTACATGTTTGAACTTGGCTTGAACACCTTCGGAGCAATTAAAAATACGCATGTCACATATTTTCTACTCCATGTTTGTCAGTAGTGCAACAACAGGTTTTGAGTCATTTTGCAAGAATTGGATGGATGGCCGTGTTCTTGCAGAGCTGTTAGATCTTTGAGTAAAGGAACACAGAACTGACGTGAAGCCTTAATGTATTCAAGATTGTTCTCAATTTTTTTTTTTTACACATTTTTTGCATGTGCATTAATGCAGCGACTCCGTCATTGCCCGTTGAACAATTCACTGTAAGCCTGGATGCAAATGCATCGTTTTCATATACAGCTGAGACGGTTTCGAGAAGGCTTTCACCTTAAGCGGTAATTATGAGGAGAACTGTAGCACTGCGAGATTTCAGGGTCATTGGCCTCTAACCATTTGTTGAAATTTCGACAGAACCTCGGAGGAGCTGAGATCAATCCCTCACCTGGGGAGTGAGTTATGCAGTTTTCCATCAACAGAATATTGATTTGAACATGTGAGGTGTGCTGTTTCCATGTGGAGTGCACTGGTGAGAGGCCGCCTACAGCATCGGTGTATAAACACACGCACACACACATACACGCACATGCACACGCACACGCACACACACATACACACACACACAAATATTCCATCCACATGTCCTTTCCACAGCGATCAATTCATCAATAGTATTTCAACAACATCTGTCTGTGCTGATGTATTTAAAAAACAAAAAACAAAAAAAAACAAATCGATAATTTCGGTGTGATTCTGGATCAGCGAAATGCTATTGGAAATGATACAGATTATCAATTCATTTTGGTCTCTTTGTTTAAAAAAAACACGGCAGTCTTTGCAGATCCTTGCGAAAGTTGTTTGAAATGCAACGCATCTCTTTAAGGACGTTTCCTCTCCCCTTTTCTCTAGTGCATGGCATGATAATGACATGCTAATTTTATGCAACTGGAATGCAACTGATGTATGATATGTGTCCTGCAACCTTTCATAGAAGATATATGCTTTATCTCTTGCTGCATCCTATTTTTAATCATTAAGTGGTTTAGGGTGTTCTAGTTATCAAGGAGCAAAAGCATTATCTTGTTAGAGACCTTAACCTAGATGTAAGAAATGTGTCGTTCAGGGTAACGTGTTTATGCACGTTACACAACAAATCCACGAGGATACAAACCAGTGCATTAATGTGTGTTGGCATAAAACACTATGATGGGTAATCATTCTAAAATCCCATCATAGCGAAGGCTGACGAGATCCAATAAAATCTCCAAATGGAAGGGAACTACATTATCGGAGGGAATCAATAAAGAATTACCCACACAACATGTACATATTAAAAAGGATTGATGGAAGGGACGGTTTTTAACACGCTGGAAATTTCATATAAAAATATATGTCGCCTGGGCTTTAACCACGGAAGTTTGAACACACAAGGTAGACTGTAATTCATCTGCTTATCACAGCCAATACGACTGCATAGTTCATTGTTGTGTAAAAAAAATCAAGTTGTAGGAAGTTGGAAAACAAAAAAATAATTTTTTGGTCATGAGCATAAACGACTACACCTCATTTCTTTATTTGTTATAGTTTCCTCAGGGGCTAACCGACTGCCCTCAACAACATATGAAGCATTTCCAAGTCGCCAAAAATGGGCTGATGATATCGTGTTAAATATAAAAATATGGAAGTAACAGGAGAGATCAGCTTTATTACCTCTCCTTTTGTTTTTTTCTGGTTTACGTCACGAAACCACCTTCACAGCATTCGATGAAAGCTTTTTTCGACAGAAATGTAACCACAAACGGCAGGCCAGTGTATTATACTGACACAACAGACTCCCCAACAGGACCTTTGGGGGCAGAGAGTGCGATATTCAGACCCATGGGGCTAATGAGAACATGGTCACTGACTGTTATTCTAAAGTGGGATAAGAGGTCTGAATCAAAAAAAGTAAGCAAATTTTCTCTGATGTTATCTACTATGTTAATTTATATGTTTATGGGGATAAATTTAAGAAAAACTGTTAAATAAAAACTAAATTTTTGACATTAGCTGGCATTAGCTGACTAGTTACCCATTTATAATTGCTTATATATATAAAATTTATGGCTATTCAGTGCCTCCCACTTTGCTTATGAAAGACCTTGGGGTAACAATTGACCCAGATCTCTCATTTGAATACCATGTTAAAAATACAACAGCATTTTTTCATTTTGTAACTATTATAACCTTCTTTCAGGCAGCCCACAGAATATGACAACTCTGTTACAACTTGTGCAGTATAGGATCTTAGCCAAAGCAAAAAAAATGTACGTCCACATCACACCAGTCTTAGCATCACTTCACTGGTTACCCATTGAACACCTCCCTGACTTTAAGGTGTTACTTTACACTAATTAGGCACCACAGTTCTTCAGTCCTTTGTATTTAATATGCCTCCCAGTACCCTGCAATCCTCAGAGATTGCTTCACTCACAAGAGGCTGGCTCTTTGACTGTCCCAAGAGAGGCAAAACTAAATCGGGTGGTAGAGCCTTTTCATGCAGAACCCCTTAACTATGGAACAGCCCACCAAACTTGCCCAGGAATCAGACGCATCTATAACCAGAATGAAAAATGTATCTGTTCAATTTGACCTTGAGCCACCTTGGGCACTGAGGCTGGAATTTGGCCATAGAATCTTCAGGTGCAAAGAGCTTTTCAAGGTGTCGCCTATTAGTAGGCCCACCCTCGTTGGTCTGGCCGTTCTCTCAGGAGGCAGGAAAGACTCTGATCATATCCATTGTTATATTACCTTCGCTTGCATCAAGCTACTGTTTTGCTTTAGTATGCTGCCGGTTCATTTCCATGGAGGCTACACAATTGTCCAACAAATGCTGAATTAATTTACTCTACCTCCCTTTGCTTCTCATCTAGTGACCATTTTCTGCTTTTCTTGAGTGTCCCCTCCCCCCTCCCTGGCCAAACCAAAGAGGGGTATCATTTCCAAAGCAGTCCTGGCAACCAGAACTGGACCTCCCACAAAATACTGAAGCTGCTAAACATCTAGTCAGCTCCTTGCTGTTTGCTGTAATCTGCATGTGTCTACTATGTCATTTTCCAAATATTGCCACTGGGATTAGGGAATCATTTTCCAGTTTTCCCACAATGTCACTGGGTTTTCTGTTGTTTTTTTGATTCCACCTGGAAAATGCAATCTATTCAGCAGTTTGTAACAAATTATATTTGCAAAAAACTGACTGATCTTCGGGGCATGAATTCTACAAGGTGTCAGAAGCGTTCCACAGGGATGTTGGTCCATGCTGAGGCGACGACATCATGCATTTGACGCTCTATTGGGTTGAGGTCTGGGGACTGCGCAGACCACTCAAATATACTGAACTTGCAGTCATGTTCCTGGAGTCATTCTGAGATAACACATGCTTTGTGACATGGAGCATTATCGTGCTAAAAGCATCCATGTGACGATGAGTGTACAATGAAGCCATGAAGGGATGCACCTAATCAGTAACAATGTTAAGATATGCTATGGGATTCAAATGTTGCTCAGTGGGTATCAAGGGGCTTGACAGGAAAACATTTCCCACACCACTGCTCCACCAGCAGCCTGCACCGTTAGCACTAGACCGGAGGGCTCCGTGTCTCATGCTGCTGATGTCAAAGCCTGTCATTGGCGTGATGCAACGCAAAGGCAATGTTTTTCCAGTCCTCAGCCAACCAGTGTTAGTTATCTGCCCATGTGGCCATCGCGGAGTGGTCGTCTGCTGTCCGAGACCCCAGATGCTGTCGTGCACGGAAAGGGAGGGCAGCCGTTCCTGAGACACCGATGACCACACCACGCTCAGAGTCACTTAGCGGACTCGTTTTGCCCATTCTAACATTCAACCCAACTGTAAGTGAAGGCCTTGATGTCGATCAGCCTTGACGCCTGTCTGTAAACCATGGCCACGTGACTCACTGCCTGTAGGTGTGATCCATTTTTGTGAACGGGGTGCTATACCCAATAAACAGCTTCTGAATGTATACACTGTCTATATAAAAAATACCCCCCCCCCCCCCAGGTTCTGTTTTTTTCCATCTTCAGAAAAAATTGTATCCCTGTGCAGATCTATAGCTGAAAACATCGGCCCTTCTATATAAATTCTGATAATAATCAATACTCTATTATGATGGCATGTTCCCATTTACAGCCTCAATATAATAGTTTCCATATATCATTTTGTGTGAGGCAGAGAAGGTGGCTCGTACTTTGGCGTGCCTATTACCTTTGCTCGTGCGCTTTAATTAATAAAAGCACACAGATCACTGATGGTTCACACTGAAAGTTCAAATGTTAACATCGCTAAGCCGGGTAACGTTGCATGACAACTGAAAAACAGAGTTATGATCAGAGGCAAAGGACAACAGATTGTTGTTATATATACACCGGACAGTCAGTGCGGACCAGTTCTATCAATCT
>JAOYSI010073353.1:0-20048 GCA_025775065.1 Hiodon alosoides
GGTACTCCATATCTAACCGGAAACAAATCAGATGAGTCTTCCCCGATTTTAACAAACTGAAATCTATTTGTCAAATACGATCTCAACCAAGATAGAGCAGTCCCTCTTATGCCTACGTGTGCATCAAGTCTTTTTAAGAGGATATGGTGATCGACAGTATCAAATGCAGCACTTAAATCAAGCAGTACAAGAACAGACACCAAGTTGTTATCAGATGCCATTAGTATATCATTTACAACCCTAACAAGTGCTATCTCAGTACTATGTCCTGTTCGAAAACCTGACTGAAAAAGTTTCTAACTTATTATTAGATATTATCTACATATTATTAGAGTACAGCTTTGTTCACGTTTGGTTTGATGCATTTTCCTGCTGGATTGAGAAACAGGCAAACATTATTTTTGGAGTGTAACCACATGATTAATGCTGGTCACAGACAAGATAGGCTTCATTCATAACTGGCTTATAAATTAGGTATTGTGAATTCACCCGTGAGCTGGTGGGAGCGAGATCCACGGCAGAGCAACCTGTCCGTTCCAGGGTCATTTAAAAGGGTCAAGGGCTCAATGTACATTGTATTTTATTTTTCTTTACTGTGAGCCAGTTGAAAACTTCTCTGGGTACTGAGAGTTGAAAATAATTTGCTGCGTAGTAACCGTGTTGTATTGTGAGTAGACCCTGCTGTCTGAAAATTCTAAATGTACTATTATTCCCCTAAGAGTTAAGTAAATTGTGTTCTAGCCTCTTTGAGAACAGTGTGTCTTCTATTGTATTTTTATTCTTGTATTTTTCATCTTTGCCAATGTATTAATATTGCACCATCATTTTATTTTAATTCCCGAGTACGTTGGAAAACATACGCTTACTGGTACCCAAGCATCTCTCTTGTCTGTGTGCCACCTTCCTTGGTCTTGAGGTCCAGATTTTCATTCACAAGAAGATTCCATACTAAAAATGGGATAATCTTGCAGTTTAAGCCAAAAATGCAAGGCAAATTTGAGCCAAAATGCAGCACAAGGCATGTAGTTAAGATGAGCAGTTTGTAAGGCAAATCCTGACAGAATGTTGCTGGATTGACCGGGTCACACATTGACTGGCTGACAAAGCAAACATGGCGGAGGGGGGCATATCACTTGCTCCGGTCCCCTTTTTAACACCCGCCCTTTCTCTTCCGCTCATACGGGACCCAGAGGGATGAAGCAAGGCAGGTGCAGAGCTGGAGGTCGTGTTGTTGACGGGCAGGCGGGGGGTGGGGATTACCCCGATGAATGGGCCTGGGAGAGAATGACCCAGGGGTCAACTGCGTGTCACTGCAGGGTCAAGAGGCGAGCAGCCTGCAAGCAAAGCCACTATTTGTAGCAGACATTACCAGGAACAACTGGGGTTTTAACACAAAGGTAAAAAACATCACCATTATTAGAAAGTGGATTGCCTCTGCTACTTACTTGCACAATGGGTAATTCTTTAATGCTTAAAACCCCTCTCAGAATTTCTGTTCAGTCTGTTTGGACTGATAAAAAAAACCTGTTTAATTTTATTAGAGCAATATTTAATGAAGATGGAAAATGTTCAAATAAACTGCCAGCTCTAAATGACCGCGTTCGTGTGGAATCATCCCTAGAGTACTGCTTGGTGACTAAATAATTAGCAGCAGCCCCCATTTCTTTGCACTTCCGTCTGACACCGGCCGATTATTAAGCCATCATATGCCGCTCGCCTGTCGGCAGGGCCCAGAGTGAAATACACTGAGACGGAAACGTGAATTAGTGGGTCGCCATGTGTCTGAGACGCAGGCAAACAACGGGAGGAATGTATGATTATTCCCCTGTTAGGTGGGGGGGGGGTGAAGGGGGTTGTTTACATTCCTGGGCCAGGATCGGGAAAACGTTACATTGGCACCTTGTGGAATCAGAGTCACACACACTACAGTGGTGGACAGCTCAGGGAAAGGGAGAGCCACGGAGGCTGATGGCGGGGAATTTGTCTCTGTGAAAATCAGCTGCTCTTAAGGAGAGGTTGTCATTCATCTACCAGGAGTATAAATGGTATAGCAGTTTTGACTGAAACACCCCCAGACCTCCACACGATGTAAAAATGTGCCCTGTGCAATTTGTTTTGCACGCCTGTGTGGTGACAAAGCAGCAGCTGTCCTCATTAGAAATTACAGAACGATGAGAGCATTCTCCCTGTCCAGGAATCAATAGAGTATGATGTTTATGGATTTTTTTTCTCCTTTTTCTCCTGATGATGAATGACTGTAATTTTATGTCTTAACCTCAGTGGCAACGCAGCCAAAGTCTTAGCAATGAGTAATTTCAGAACGGTTGCGTTCGCTACGCCTGACTGATGTTACCTTCACAGAGATCAGCCAGAAATTTATGGAATACTCTTGCATATTTTAAATGCAGTATTACATCACGGCTCTTGTCAAGACACCAGCCCGTTTGGTCTTCTTTTGTAGGCATAAATTGCGCAGGTATTAAGCATTGCTACATTAAAATGTCCTGACGTTTCATGGAGATTAGACGATTGAGTTTAAAGTGTGCTACGGAATTAAAACCCATGTGTTCACGTTTATTTGTCTTCTGTTGAATAGAATTATCAAAGAAAGCATTCATATTCTTGTAAACTCGAAATTCACACATGTACGGACAAATCACACAGAGAATGAAAAAATCAGAAAGACAATAGCCAATCAACAACATGAATGCAGATGAAATTGTGCTTAAGGAACTAGAAATTTAACCGCATGGTAGCTGTTTCAAATCTGAGGAGGTTGAATAAGGCAACGTGGTTTACTTTGTTAACCATCCTGGGTAGAAGCCTCTCATTAGTGTTGTGTTCAACCACACAATGAAAAAGTGCTCTTGTTTACATTCAACAGTTTGTCTTGCAAAGCCAAGGATTTCATCGTTTATATACAGCTATAGTTGATATAGAGATATAAATTTAACTTGTTTTTTTTTTTTTTTCAAACCAGATTATAATACAGGCCAAATCGAAACAGGTGATTGATTGGACGCCTACAAATAAAATCAGCTCATGTTGAGTTTGATTTAACCTGTTTGAGTTGCATGTGCAAATATGACCCATTGCTACGAGCATAGCACAATTAGTTTGCCACAATTATCTCTCTTCCCTAGAGGAATCAAGCCAATTTACCCACTTAATTACTTTCTGGAACATTTGGTCGTCAACAACCAAAATTAATTCATGAACCTTCTCTAATAGGTTTATCAAGTCAGAAATTAAACCTAGCTGTATTGACTATTGCCCAGACACTTCCCAGACAATAGCACCCGTATTGCAGATTGTGGTCTGAAATAAGTAGATGTCATCCATGAAATTGCCCTCTCAGAAATGATCTCGTGCCTCACCAGGGTGTCTTTTATCACAGGCGGCCGTTTATCTCCACGGTTCTCTGGTCAAATCACAAAGACGGACAGCACAACCTTTCAAACACGGCACAAAGCGACTGACTCGATTTAACTCTGAATATTTGCATTGTAATGGGTTCAGAGACAATTGAAAATGTTCTGCGTTTTGATTGGATTGGTGTGGGCAAATTCACAATGACACGTTTGCTTTGTTTGCGACTGGTATTGGATGGATGACATGTCTAGGCCTAGACAGGATTTGAAATGTATAGGCCCAGACAGCCGTCAGTGCTGGAGCTATTACAGAGCACTACATATATACTGCAGTTTATGAACTCAAATCCTCCCTCTTAGATGCTCCTTCATTTGATTGAATTTATTCCATGTGGTTCTGTTACTCGGGCACAAGGCCTCTTTTTTACATTAAACCTGATATACATTAGATATGACATCCATCCCTCTTTTTTTTTTCAAAGGGTTTTAATATCGCAGTTATTTTTAATGAAATGCTGTCATTGTGTTAGGAGAAAAAAGGAGGTGATTTCCCTGTTAGAATAAGAACTGAGTTTCAAAGGACTAGAAATAGAGAGATTCCTATCAACTGCACAGACATTTAAATCAACTCAAGCTTTGACTGTGAATCTCAGCACGTTGCATTATTAGTATATAAGAACAGGTTGTGGATTGAACTCTGTATATACCAATTACTTCACAGTGTACAAACTGAACTGATTCTGTGATGCTACCATTATTAAAAACAGAAGAATTACCCCAGAATAATTACAACACAGTTGTATTCAAAGCAGTCACTGTGAGATCCAGTTGATACTATTGTCACTACTGGGTAAATAAGTATCAATATCAATTATATTTTATATCAATATTATTGATATATAATTGATATTTATTACTGATATTAATGATATTAATGATTTATTAATTATATTAATTAATATATTGATATTAAATATCAATAAAATGGTTTTGAATGGCTATTGACCACAACATAAACAGTTCTGAATGTTGCATTTGGTGTTATTCAGGGCCTATATCAGAAAGCTTAATGCTAGCCAATGTTGCTTCAGCAATGAAAAAGAAGAAATGACAGACAGACTAGCAAGCTTGAAAAGCTACTGCAAAGCTTGTTAATCTTTTAAACAAAACCTAAGCTTTTATTTGTTAAAAAAAACTGATTTACTTTGTTAACCGTCCTGGGTGCAAGCATTTCATATGCAACCAAATAATAAAAAAGAGACGTTGTTTATATTCAACAGCTTGTCTTGCAACGCCAAGGATAATTCCCATCAATTTTAGAATTCATATACAGCTTGCCGAAATACAAATATTTCCTGTACTGGTTTTGTTTTCCAAGCCAAGTTAATCACATTGAAACAGTTGATCAGACTCTCCAACCTCTGGACAGGAGAGCAACCGTGGACCACCATCTGGTCAGGCTGGCAGAGAACCCTCAGGCCCCCTGGGCCTCTGTGCTGAACAGCAACGACAGACCCCCTTCTGGGCACGCTGGCGGAGAACCCTCAGGCCCCCTGGGCCTCTGTGCTGAACAGCAACGAAAGACCCCCTTCTGGGCACGCTGGCGGAGACCGATTTGACTTCCTAGGCCGAGTGGTGGATGTCCCCACTTTTCTATTATGGGTATCAATTCACTGATCTACTGGTGACCGGAGAGAAGTACTACCCGATATTGAACAGCTACCTCTGTGAATCAAAAACAGATAATGACCTTGAACACATCTTGGGAAACCGTCTCATTACAAAGTAGCACTACTTTATAGCCCAAAAGAAAGAGCCCGGCATAAAAGGAGTTAAATCTTCACTCAAATGTAAATGTCAGCATGCTGTTGTTGCATGCACTGCTAATGCAAGACTATTGAATTGTATCCTCCCAGAGCTCACAATTAAGGGGTCGTGCTTTATATCATTTAAAAAGCAGACAATAGGAAATACAATAATTATCATGATTTGCTATGGAAACCGTATTGAATGGGTTTGACCGTGAGGCAGTGTTGAAGAAATTAAGTCAAAAGCATCTCAGCTTTTCTTTGACTAACAGGTGTACCCTGTATGTCTATCCATACAGCTATGCTCTTGTCAACTAAGTAAAATGGGCTGAAAGGTCTTAAAACTGTTGCCTTTATATTGATTTTCTGAATTCTCATAATACATTGAGTATAAGCTTACTCACTTTAAGAGGACAGCTGCTAAAATAAGTTGTGTGAATAACATTTCTGCCATTACAGATCTAGGCTCAACATGGAACACAAATTAACAAACTTTTAGCTGGCCCCCTTGAAGGGTCTTACAAAGAGAAAAAGATGGGTGGTTATGGGTGACAGTAGATTAGTATTGGGTCGGACCCCCTTTTGCCTCTACAACAGCCTGAATTCTTCAGGGTGTGGATTCTGCAAGGTGTCAGAAACCATAGCGATATTCCATAGGGAGGTTCGTCCCTACTGACAAGATAGCATCACACAGTTGTAGCAGATTGGATTGCGCTAAAGTCAAGCCCATTTAATCTCATCTCCAAGATCATTTAGGTCAAGGTCTGGGGACTGTGTAGGTCACTAAAGTAAACTGAACTTGCCGTCAGGTTCCTGGAACCATTCTGAGACAATACACACTTTGTGAGTTGGCACATTATCATTCAGGAAGTATCCATTTGGCTAAGAGTAAACTGTAGTTCAGATACAATGTTCAGATACACTGTTTTTGAAATGGTGCTTAATTTGTATCGGCGCCTGCCAGTAAAATGTTCCACTCATCATAACATCACCGCCACCAGCCTGTACCGCTGACACCAGGCAAGATGGGTCCATTGACTCATATTGCTAGTGCCAAATCCTGACTCATGCATCCCGTCAGCATGACGTAAGAGGAATCGGAATTTGTCGGAGCTGGTAAGGTTTTTCCACACTTCAGTAGTTCAGTGTTGGTGATCGAGTGTCTCCTTCCTTGCCATTCTTCTTCTTCAACCTCTCACGTCAACCAGCTGTTTTTCGCCTGCCGGATTGCCGCTGGATGGATGTTTCTCTAGTGTACCATGGACCATCCTCTAAACCCTAGACACTGTTGTGCGTGAAAAGCCCAGGAGGGCCGCCGGTTTTGAGATACTGAAACCATTGCGCCTGGCACCAGCCATCATACCTTGCTCAACTCCCTCAGGTCACCCTTTTTGCCCATTCTAACGGTCAATAAAACGCCCCAAAGACATGTCTGGTTGCTTTATATAGCGAGCCGCGGCCACCACGACTGTCTTGAGTGATCCATTTCTGTGAACGGGATGGTGTACCTAATAAACTGGCCGCTAAGTGTATCTTCCCGCACTGCATAATTCCTTATAATGGCATTGAAATCATTTGTCATCAGGCACAGTCTCCAACATCTGAAGCAAGATACCTACCAGACAGCCTTAGGAATTCTGAAACCCTACATTGTAAGATTATTTTCTTCATAGTCTCATAGCACGCAGTTTGTATTAAAAAATACTGCGTCGCCAGAAGGCGCATATATACGGATTAACAAATAATTAAATAACAAACTGAGGTGAAAATATCAGCAAATTTACTTTTTTAAGCACAGTAAATTAGTTCCAATCCTTTCTTCATTTTCAAAAAAGTATTTGCATACAGATTTATATTACTGAAAGCCATTTTTGTAAAAACACAGCATTTTTTTCCCCCTCCAACGCTTAAAAATGATGCAAGACCAGAAGTCTAACAGTATTATTAGGAAAAAGGTCTTTAAACGCAAGTGACAGATTGTACAGAATCTGCTGGGCTCCTCCCTCCCCCGTTCCACTGTTTCTTCTGTGATGGCTTTATGGCGACAACAGTCACCACATTCTAATCTGGGCTTCTGCTACATAAACAGCCAGAGCGTTTCTTGATGACAATTTTCTGTATAAGAAAAGCAAAGCTATATAATCGATTTTTATGTTTTTTTTTTTAAAAACGAACATGCGGTTGGTTAAATAAAAAGTCTGGTCCAATAAAGCATGCGGTCCAATCTCAGCCACCGCCAAAATCACCCACACTTCAAACACCTTTTTGAAATTAAACGGTTAGCTGAGTTGCTATGCGTGTCATCTCAAAAGAAAAGCTGAAAAACGTTTAGCTTCGGAGAACTTTTTCCAGACGTACAATATTCAGTAAATCTTAAAATATTTAATGGCCAGACGTGCATGGGGAGAACATTCTCAACTGTGTGAAATTGCCAGGACTGAGAACCATGTATTAAGTCTTCGCAGTTTATTGGAAAGTTCTCTGGTCATAAATCAAGCTGATTGTGGCGCCAACCCTCCCAGTGTAATGGCCATAGCGGTTTGTTTATTTATTTATTTCCTAAGATGTTAATCTCCTGAATGACATTCTTTTTTTTTTACACTTTACCCAGACTTTTGCTAAATGAAGTACAAAAGGTATAAACCACCTCTGGGAACTCAAACCAACCATCTTCCAATCACCAGTGCCTGCATCACCACCTGCCTGCTGATAGAAACAAGCGGTCGTGGGACCGTGTGTTTCCCGGTGACCGCCCTCTTTAAACATTCAGAAGTGTAATTCTACACCTCTGCCTGAGCAACCCTTAGACCCTTCCTCAGAAAATAAGTCATCTTTACTTTCCCGTGTCCTTAAGCTTTCCCCCAATTTTTTTTTTTTTTGGGGATTTATTCTGTCCTCACCACTGATTATTGGTTACTGGTAAATACCCATCGATTTTAAAATGAAATCATAAGACAGATATTATCCATATGTAAAGCAGTTAGCGTCTGCCACTGCACGTCCTCAGCAGGTGGAGTAGTAAACAAAAAAATAGCCAAGGCTCATATCTGCACCAGGGCTGCATACATCCACCCCCATCTGGGAGCCCAGAGAGAGCAGTGTCCCTGAATTTCACTGCAGAATAGCATTGTCAGTCTGTGCGCTTGGGCTGAATGAACGTGATGATCTCATTTCCTCTCAGCTCCAAATGGCATGAATCATTCAACAGGTGTTCCAGCAGCCTTGCAGTCCAATACACTCAATTAGTGTGGCCGTTGATATCTAAATATAACTACATACCACAGAGAGCTACGCAAATGCAAATGATGTTGGACATTCAATCTGTGATCTAATCAAATAGTCAGCATCCTGTATTTAATCTGTTTGTAATCGCCTGTTTGCTAAAGGTTAGCATACTTTTCCTTACCTAGCTTTTCCACTCACATGCATGCTCAGTTATATTAATACCACGTAGTTAGTTAGAAACCGAATGCCTAATTACAGTACTGTGCAAAAGTCTTAGGCCCACGTAAAAGCATTCTGTAAAGCGAAGAAGCCTTCAAAAATAATTAAATGAAAAGTTTTTTTTTCACAAAAACAACCCATCAAAGAATACATTTATGTAAAAAAGCTAGGGTGCCTAAGACTTTTGCACAGTATTGCATCCTAATGTAATAATATATATATATATATATATATAAATATATATAAAACATTATTAAGATAAATAAAAATCAAATTATTTAATTAAGATTAAAGACTAACATTTGTGTGATTCCCTTTGTGTTTGTTGTTCATTTTTGAATTGCTCAAACCCACACCAGTGAATCCAAGCAGCATGCTACCAGTCTAAAAACTGCCCAGGGAACTGAATTCCACCATCACAGCGGCCTCAGTCTCGAAGCTCGGGTAGCAGGTTCAAAATAACATTTTTTGTCACAACAACCCAAGTGTCACCTAGATTCTGTCTGCTTAGTGTTCTCAGCAGGGCCCAAAGACAAGCATGACTACCTGAAGATACTCACTGCTCCTTTTACTCTGACAGACAGACCAGCAAGGAGAGAAATCTATTGTATTGAATTTTAAAAAATGTCCTCCCCCTTTGACACTGAAGTAGATATAGAGCGAGTTTAATAATAAATATCTTCTGTGCCATGACTGTAAGTGAGAAATGTAACCTAGTGAAGCAATGTAAATAAATAACAAGAGTAAATATCGTCAACAGACGACTCAAAGGAACTCCACAGACTGTAAATGCGGACATATCGTTGACGTTTATTTTTTGTCTTGTCAGTAGTCGTGTGTCAGTAGAAAATAGGAATTTTTATAATTCCAAAAATTGTATTTTCCAAAAGATGGACAAGGAGTCCCCTGCAGCAGATGGTATGGTCTTCACAGAGCTCAGATCCCAGCATCATTGAGGCTATCTGAGATTACCTGGACAGACGGAAGCAAGTGAGACGGCTTGGAACTGTGGAAAGTTCTCCGAGGTGCTTGGAACAATCTATCAACCTATTTTCTCTTATAAAACTGCATGGCTTAGTGTACCTAAAAGAATTGATGCCGTTTTAAAGGCAAAGGGTGGTTACACCAAATATTGATATAAATCAATAAAATTAAAAAATGTTTTATTTAATGATTTTCTATTAATTAATCACCCCAAATCAAGAAAACAGAAAAAAATATTAGTTTTGTATTGTAAGAAGCTTTCCAAAATTCTCTCTAAAGCCGTACAAGCACAGTTTCCACCCAACGGCTCCATAGACAATTTTCCCCTGATCAGCGAGCAGATTGGTTTCCTGTTGCCCTAGCATCGTCACGTCTTGTCATCCATCTGCGTGTACCAGCCTTCCCTGTGGGCAGACCCCAAGGGTCTAAAAGATGAGTAATGGGCTTGTTGGTGCATCAGACATGGGCCTTACAGAGAAAAGCATTATCACTACAGGCACCCAGAATTGGAATGCTTCAGAGTCCTAGTCCTTACTCTAACGTTCCATCCATGGGTGACCCTTTATGCCTTCCCCTCTGATGTCGTATTTCAGCACTGGCTGTAAAAGGATTACGTGTATACACTGAATATTCTTTCTCGACCTTGGAAGGGCAGACCTTGAACAGGAGTTCATGGTCTTCTTAGGACTTGAAATGGTGCTGGTTAAATGAATAATTTATTCCATGCATTAGAATAACGGGCTGGTGATTTTGCGCTAACAAGCCGCAGCTGAGGAAAGTTGTTAATTGTACGCGCGGGGATTGTCAAATGGGAAAGATCACTGACCCACAGTGGATCGTGTGGTTTTTAATGCCATGTTCCCTTTTCAATGGAAAAAACACGGGTACAGATGGGTAACCCGGTCTGGGGAGCACGGAGTTAATTTGAGCAGGTCACTCCTGCTTTGTTCCTGAGCCTCTGGGTTAAGTCCACGCATTACTGTGATTGGCGGCCTACAAAAATCTGTTAGTTAAGGCTGAGAGTTTAAAAGGATTCGGGGAGGAATAATTCTAAGGCTCAGTTATCCTGCCCATAACCTCACACATCTTCACTGGGCAATAAGCAACGTCTTTTGGCTGCCTAGGCTTCCGTAGTCTGATGCATGACCCTCCCAGGGTACAGCAACATCTGAACAATGACGTAAAAAAAAACAAAAAAACAATTGTCTGAAATTACAAGCCCGAGATGAAAACCATTGTCCAAGAATTCAAATCGAGAATTGATGTCTATTTTGGTGAGTTTGAGACGCACCATGTAGTTGTCCTTCAGGTCTTAGCCGTGAGGTACTTTGGACAGGAAGACAAGAGCCAACCTTTCTCATAGGCTACGAGCCCAGGTAAATTACTGTCCCAGTAATATAAATCCCAAACGGGTAAACAGAACAATCAATGCAATAAGAGAATTAAAGCCTTGTAGTTTTTGCAGATGTAAAAAAGCCAAGAAAAACAAAAAAATGTGGAAAGTTTAAAGAGCGGATTTAAGTGGTGTGAGAGTACTCACTTTTCCAGGAAATAGAAACTAGAATCCTCAGTCTTTGATCTTTCCATCCAGTGGGAGAAAATGGTAATAAATTGCAGATTTTAAAAAATGATAATACATGAAAAATTTAAACGGAATCTGAGGGAAATTTGAGATGATGTGATTTCTCTAAATCCTTTCTTCTCTCCCCAACAATATCACTTTAACTGAATCGCTGCTGGAAGCTTCACTGATAAATGTGCTTGTATTTATTGTATTTAATTTCTGATTTAGCAGTAAACTCAAGCCATATCTTAAAGTTTACAATTATATTTAACTCATATTTGTTAGTCATCATTAATTATGGGTCAGAAAACAAAATCCCCCGAATCATGCAGAAACCTGGTGAGTCAGGTTGTAAACGAACGGAACCGTGACAACGGCCTGACACATAACGTACCCATCTCACGCTATAACAGCTGATTGGGATTTGAAACCAGGTCTTACTTTGGCCCGTTTTCTATGATTACAAAAGAAAACAAAACAAAAAAGCGGTTGTGCGCCAAGCAACAAACCAAAAGCAATTATCCAAGGAAGAAATGCTTCCTTTCTGCTGGATTAATTACATAAATATAACACAATCTGATTTCCTGTGCTCTATTATATCAGTTCTTCTGGTTTTATGGAGCCTGTTCATCTTCCGCGTGCCGTGTTCGCACTCCCGGCCGGAAAGCAAGCACTGTAATCCCCCCACAGTGCTAAATCAGCAGGTGCTACAGCAGCTGAAACCACAATCAGATAGTGGTCACCCAAAAAGCTGCAAATGCAGTCATTAATTCTGCATCTCCCCAGCCTTCTCTCCCTCTCTCCTTGTGATTTTCACTGGACTTACATTTTACAAAAGTGATTGATGCATCATCAATGCAATTATTTCAGGTCATATATTCACATTGTTTTGCAGCTGAGCCCACATCAGTGTTGCCAGTTCGTATTCAAAGCGAATTCGTGAGTTGTTAGTCACGTGTTCAAGGAGAAGACAAAAAAGGGCCAATCGAATGGTCGCACCACACCACATGGACTGTACGTGCGTGCACAGATTGGTCACGGGAAATGCTCTTCCCATTTCTGCTTCTGCTCAGCCATGACAAGACATCCTTCACCACCGACAGTTTGAGCCTAGATCCTACTCACACGGACATAGGAGCAAAACTTTATCATCGTGGGTTTCTGTTGCTCAGAGCGCGCTGGCGTGACACCTTGTTGATTTATTTGGTGTGCTTTCAAGGAAACAGTGAGCATACCCACTTCTGATGTCTCCCAGATATGTCTGTCCATTTGTGCAAAGTTTTACGAACCACACAAGAGAAGATCTCCCACAGGGAACCCCCACAATATAATCACTACAAACACCTTTGTTAAGCTCCGGCGATTCTGTTTATGTAAATTAAGCCCAGAGGAGCAAAGCAGAATTCCCTCAAGAAGACAATCCAAGCGCCAGTTGTGGTTTTCTTTGTTACATAGGGCCAAGCTTTTCATAAAATTTTTCATTTCTTTGTTTAATTTTGGAAATCAATTGGATAGTAAATCAATCAATATATATATATATATATATATATATATATATATATATTGTTATAGCAGTTAGTTTAACTTGTGCTGCTGTTCAATGGACTGCACACGTGTGAAAACTAAAAAGGACTAAAATTTTTAATACTACCGCTACTATATAAATATAAACTATATCTATGTCCATAAATGTTGGGTTATCAATTGAAAGACAGTAAACAGTGTAATCTTGATAGTAAAAGGTACTCACGGTTATCAGGTGTTTTAGAGAGGCGTCTAAAGGCGTATAAAGTTAATCAGATAATTCAGCATTCATACTTTCCAAAAATCAATCAATCAATCAAACTGTTGTGAAACTCTTGTACAATCAGTGGATCCATACCGTCTGTTTTTCCGCTGGGGGCAATGCCAGGTTGTGTCTACGAGGTGTCTGAGTACCAGTGCTCTCCCAACCTGGAATATTGGGACGTCAGCAGGAAAATACACTACGTTAAACGTTTTCAAAACGTTTATTTTCAGGCAAAATGGCATCTTGCAATGATTCTTTAATGAGAGCATGTAAATAACAAGTTTTTGGATGATTATGGAGGGACAAGAAAAATGAATGAGGCACAATTTTTACATTTCAAAATGACATTGCCTTTGCAGGAGCCTTTAAAAAAAAAAAAATCTCAACCTTTGAGAATAGTATGATATTTTATTTTCATATCAAACCTCTCTCACTGAGCATGTTATGTAACACGTTTTCTCTCTCCCATGAACCACAGGCATATTTGAGCATTCAGCTCATGAATCACTTTAATGTCTTCGAAGGTTCTGGCTTTTGCTTTTCTTTAGCAGCAATCTCCCCAGCCTCCAAGCCTGCAAGCCTGCTTCCTCATTCCATGGAGAAAGATCCTATGTCGGAATCCATTCACGTATCTCAGCTGAGAGAATTTAGAGGCAAGCCTACCTTCCCAAAATGTTGAATCTACATGGTTTCTTCATGAAGGATTCCAAATATTGGCGACCCCTCATTAAGTTGCTGCCATGCACAGTTGAACGCGGGAAGGCTTGTGAATTTGTTAGAGCGGCTAGGGTCAGGTGATGCGAGACGAACACACATTTAATTTGAACCCACATAACTTTAATAGACGCGAAAGGGCAGATTGATGAAATGGTACGGGCCATTGAGTACAGATTGAGCCTTTTTGTGGAGGGAGTGTGGAAATGGACGGACTGCTGTGAAAGCTGTCATGGGCCATATCCTCCGCCTCTTATGGAAATTAGATGAGGTAAGGGGCTTTGTTCCATCCCAGGCAGAGCCCCAGCAGCAGCCAAACTCCCTGGCCTGTAAGCCCCCCCCCCCCCCACCCCTCCAAGCCAGCCGAGAACTCCTTGTTATTGCTGATGATTTGGGGATGACAGGAGACTGGTCAATCCCCCTTGGTTCGGGGCTAATAACTGTTGGAGGGGCTGGAATGTGCCAAGGAATAATGATGCCGATTGTACAGGCCGTGAAGCTGAGCCCAATGTCACTAAATGTGTATGGCTGAAAAATGGTAATTGTGAACATGTGCGGTTTGTTGTTAGAGGCACATATATTACAAAGAGGTAATGTTTATTCCAAAGGTCAGACGGGGAGCCATCCTTAATATCTTCATCTCACATTAGACCATACTGTTTGCTATTACCTCTAAAAAACATATTTGTATTGAATATCAGCCATACTATATATAGATGACGTATTGGTAAACCAAGATACATTAGCACAATTGTCAATTTCTAAATAGTTCAAAATTCATCGAAAAAAAAGGGACGGAAATTGTTCCAAAAGATAGTTCCAAAAGGGCATCCTACGCTTTAAGAAAATGCTGTGAGTTAACTTTTCTAAATAAAACCATTAGAAGGTATCTATGAAACATGGTAAACCTGTCTAGTAAAACCAAACCTTATTTTATTTTTGCAAAGAATGCACGATGGATTTCCGTCGTGATGAAATGTGTCAGAACTCCCCAAACACAATGCATCACAAGGATCGGTTGTTAATAAAAATCTCAAACCCCGGTGAAGGTCTGTTTATGGGGGAACGTTTCCAAAGCTATATCACCCTGAACTTTGGCAGGGGAGTTGTTTTTTTTATTTACACAGAGTTAGAGGTCCTTTATTTCCCATTATTCCCTCTTTTGTCATTTTTACAATTAATGTCATCACAAAGCTCAAATAAATCCATGATCATGTTGAAGTATAGGCCTGAAAAAAGGTCAGAAGAATGTGCTGCTTTTGTGTGGCTTATTTATGATTAGGCCTGGTATTCAAAGAAGTTTGCCCAGACACATAACCCTTGTCAGTGTGGATCTACACATTGAGAAACACCTTGGAACAAAACAGAATATTTCATCACAGCCAACGATGTCAAAGTCATTCTGGGGGAGGAATCAAAAGCATATTTTACTGTTTGTTGGGTACAGGGAGATATTTTCCGATTTAGCTGTTTAGACTTGGAAATTAAATTGTTTAATCAAGCAGAACTATGGTCTGCACTGAAATGATTACGAAAGATTTGATCCGCTGAATATCAATTGAATTTCAATCAGTAGGTGGAGAGTAAAATGTTCTATTTTCTGTTTATGGCAATCATTCTACAGACTGAGCATCAAGTGCAGTGCTGCATATTTCTATTAACTTTTAAAGAAAAAAATAAATATGATGGTGGAAGTCAACAATCTTCTGCACATTCTCTTAGTCCTCAAACATCTTTCTAATCAAACTAAACTATTTTTTGCATTGATGGCATTCCGTTCCAGTAATTATAGGACAATATTACTCATCTGGGTTCCCATTTCAGCAGCCAATTACAATTGCTCTCTGAAATTACTCAAGGGTAGAACAGCAGTAACCTGTACTTGGGACATCTGATTGGTTACTGGACCACTAAACTGCATTGCAGATAGCGGTGATGATAATCAATGCAAGGGTCAGTTCAGAATGGGGTCAGGTCGGTATTTCCTGCTATATACAAAAAATTAATAATATAGATTTTTACTATAGACCCCCCCGAGTGACTCAGTCGGCAAAGTCGTTCACCCAAGTGCAGGCTGGGGTCCATGAGTTTGCTGGTTCGAAAACAGCTTGTGTCATTAGCCAATTGTGACCAGGAGAGCAAAGTGGCTCCCCACATTTGACATAGAGCTGGGCTGGGCTGGGTTGGGCTGGGCTGGGCTGGGGTGGGCTGGGGTGGCTGGGTTGGGCTGGGCTGGGCTGGGGTGGCTGGCTGGGTCTGAACCTCTCATTAGGATTGGAGGAGCCTAGTTGTCTTCCTCGACCTCCCTTTGTCTAGTGGTGGGAGTTGTAGGGACAAACTGAGATGCATTGGCAGATTCCAAATTTGATAAATAAAATATTGTTCATAACTCATATTAACGGCTCATTACTGTTATGTAACTATGAGACACCAATGTGTTAATTGTTGCACACAAAAGCAATTAGATCCTAACGTGGAGCCCATTTACTTTTTAAGATGCACAGCATCTACCCACAAACCACAAACCACAAACATGAAACATCATAGGCGAGGTACTTCCCATATACTCACTCAGCCATTAAAAATGTATACAATGAAGTGCCTCGTTTCCCTTATAGCCTCTTAGCCAGGACACTCTCAATGAGGGGCGGACATGGAAATCACCTCCTGACACATTGGCAGCAGGAGGCTTTCAGCAGAGCAGGCTCTTACATAAATACAGCCCAATCAAGGAAAGAAAGAAGTTGATGTGACTTTCATTGTACTTTCAATAACGTGACAAGCATAAAACCAAAATATAACAACCAGTGATAATGGATGGTAATACCTTGCTTTAGGGATTGAAAACTCATTCTGAAATGGAGACAGTGAGCAAACAATTTAAAACCCAGGGGGTGCTTTCTTTGTGAAAATTACATTTTTACATTCCTCAAGATTAGCACGTATTAAACTGATTAAACAGAATGTAACTTGGTTAAGTTACGAAGGAGAAACCTGACACCTTGCGCATAGCTTCTTATAACATAAGAACAACCTTAAAACAACCTTTTTGGTTAATCCCAGCCAACTCAGGCCTTTCTCCTCACTATCATCAGTCAAACCAGCAGACATTTTTGTGACTGAATTCACTAAATGAGTTAATAGGAATTTTATAAATATGAACAACCAAACCAGCATACAGATTACATAGGTACGTTTTAGTTAGTTGTGCTACAAATCCCTCCCGAAGACAGGATTTATAAAATGCAAAAAGCAGCGTATCCCATCTGGGCCACCTTCTCCGTGCCAAGAAGAACTACGCTGAAAAGCGTCCAGGAGCTCTGCAATGGATGAAACCGGAAGCCAAGGCCCGGTCTAAATTCATGAAAACGGCTCTCTCCTCCAAACAACCCTGGCTTATGGCCATGAGTGTGACTTCAGCCCCGAACAGCTAGCAGACGGAGGAGACCATGCGACTTAACATCTCGACAATCTGCACAGAGACAAATCAGGGGAGGCTCTCGGATCAGGGCTGTTTTCCATCGGATCGCCAGATCGCTTTTTTACTGATCCATTTCGTCAGTAAGAGGTGATTGAACATGGTAGTCTCACACCAAAAACAAGGCCAATCTGAGATCAAAACGCACGCCTTTACCAGCTTTGCATTCTCGGCCATAGAACCGAAGTTTCATAAATATCTTTCAGAATTGTTAGTACAATAATCACCATCACATATATAACCAGTATATGTAGGCCCTTGTCATGAAAAGCATTACGGCAATCCAAAAGCCCCGCAAATCTAAAACAAACCAGAAGTCAAAATCAAAACTATAACCCTTCCATAGAGCAGGAAACGTTTGTATGATTCATACACGTTTATAAAAGTCTAATTGAAATTGTTTACGTTTGGCACATATGTCCTACATAACAAAAAACATATTTCATTTTCAGTATGGAAAAAATAAATACACCGCCGTCTGACTTTAAGAGGTCAGATTATCTTTAGAGATACGTTCAGTGACTAAACCTGATCTTCGACAGATCACACAAGTATAGTCAATCAACTTTATTAAAAAGCTTATCTATGCCAGACAACAGCCTGCATGTGATTGCAGTAGTGTTGTCTGTGATGGATGAAACACCTGGCAGAATTCAATCTTAAATCGAAACCAAAAACGGAATGCTTGGAATTCCTTGGTTACATTATTATTATTCGTTTGGCTAGCAATTGATGAATATCTTACAACCTAAAGAAAGGATGGAATGCAGAAATTACATCTAGAATAGACAAGTTAGAAGTGCTTTTTAGGAAATATTGTTCATGTGCATTAAGGTTACTGGACATTAAGGTATACCTTACCTGAAGAAGTCCGCCTTCTTTAACTCATCAATTTCACGTACCATAAGTCCCATAAGGTTAGGGCGAACACCAGGTCCCATTTTTCTATTTCGCCTCTGCTCGCATTTCTGTAGCACTGTGTACTATTTACTATTGTGTTTAATGCACACGCAGTGCAGGAACAGATCCCTAACCCATGTCCAGGCAACACTGAAACTAAGCCATCGTATTACTATAATAAAAAAAATAAATAAATTATAAAAAAGTATTGGGTGTAACCAAAACATATAAAGGAATTGCTTTGGAAAGTATAACAGTTGGACACAGGCGTTCACAGGAGACAATGAAAACTTCAGAGTCCTATCCATCGCTGCCAATACAATTCACCGAGTTATTGGAAGTTGACGGTCTTTACTGCCATGTCTGAAAACAACCCTCATCCATTTACCTAGAGATTTCTGAATCCAATCTAAATTCAACATTTTCTTCTGTAACGTAATAAAATCTAGACAACCAGGAACCAGCACGAAAATGATATACATTTATATTTTGAATTAGACACCATATGTGAGGTCTGGTTTGTTTGCACATTTATACTGAACTATAAAAAGAAAGGAAACTTGTATACATTGAACTTCTTTATTCTGGATTTTTTCAAAGGGAAAAATAGAATTCAATAAATACTGCTGAAACATCAACTTGACAGACTTACAAATGGACTCAGACATTCAGAAAGGATGATTCTCTACAGTTAACACATTTTCATAACTTAAATTTTATTAACATTTAAATACAGAAAGCATATGCCAGATAGCTGATAATACTGTCCTTGAGTATACCAATGCACCATTATGAAAGCAGTTCAGAAATCTCGCCAGTTATAAGGAATATTAGAACACACTGGGATGTCATTTTGAAGACTAACCGGGGGGGTTAGGGTTACGGGAAGTGCAAAATTGGACTTATAACATGTAGAATCATGTGTTTAGTACCTGGGCCAACACTTCAGAAAATAAAGCTTTTCAACTTGTATACAAAGCAGCCTGCTGTCCTGCCACACCCCCCCTCCAACCAAACAAAGGTTTAGAAAACCAGCAAAGAAATGGAATTATCTTCAGAACAGAAACAAAACAAAGAAATGCTTCAATTGCTTCTCATTAAGTTCCCCAACTTGGACCATAACGTTTAATGTATTGCATAGCCGAGGACATCCTACAAACAAAAACCAAGAACCTTGAGAAATATCATTTAACGTATGATGATATGTCTAAACGTTGGGGTTCCACACTGTACTGAAAGATATGCCTTGTGTGGCCGCACAGACACACACTTAGGGAGGACCCGGCGTCGGGCCAACTGACAGCATTGCCACGGACTCACCAGCGACAGGATTGGATAGGACCACCGGATCAGGCTAGCACATCCAACCATACCCTGTTAATGTAATCACTCAGCCAGTCACGGCTTGAATGTCGGCAGAGGTTCAATATGGTAAATCCTGGGATTTTACACGGTCTTTTTTTTTTCTCTTTGGTTAAAAACCATCAGGGAAGAATGGGCTTTGATTTCTTCACAGTACAGGCCTGATTTGAAAATGAGCAGGACATTAAAAGGCTTTCAAGATCCATGGTGATGGCCTTGAACAAAATCGTAACTGTACAGAACAACTTCCCAATTTCATCTGAAAAAACTAGCCATGGAATTAACAATAGAAAGGGGACACAAAAAAAAAAAATCTAAACCCAGAACAGCCGAGTTAAACCACAGTGATTTGCCGTCTTGACTTCATTGGACCCCTCCGTCCTATATGTGAGGCCCAGGGGCCAGTGCAAGAAAAAGGTTTGATGTTTTTTTCCCCCTGTCTTAGAGCAAAGTCTCTCACCCTTAAAGAGCAAGCTGTCGTTTCACATTTTCAGAGAAATTTTAAAACGGGGGGGGGGGGGGGTACTAAAACACAAATACCCGAAAAAATATCCACCTGACATTGCATTAGTTGCTGAACAATAACTCCACCACCACTTTCATACCTGCGGTGGGAATAGGGAAATTACCGCGA
>JAOYSI010073354.1:0-10525 GCA_025775065.1 Hiodon alosoides
TTACCATCACCACCACCACCACCCTCATTTCCAGCCTCTTCTGGATCCAGGGCTTAGTGATATAGTCTATCCGGGGGGAAACATTTGATTTCATGGTTCGATCAGTAATGAGGGATGACTGGTGATAAAGGTCTTACCCTTAGGCCTTATTTTAGTCAATAGCACCATTTCCTGTGCTGATCTTCTAGTCCCATAAGCATCCTGGTTACATTAGCCTGTTCGATTAACTGCAGAAGGATGCCAACAGGAGTTTTGGGTATCTGAAAAATAACAGAATATTTGATGCAGCAATGCCGTTGAGCACGTTGTTCTATGCGCAGTGACGTCCCAGAGGCTAACATAGTCCTGTGGAATAGTGTTAACCCAGCTGCTACTTTCAATGGCACGGGGACTCCATTAGTTAGTTTGAGAATGATTTATACTGGCAATGGTACTTATCACACAATAGGTCAGCACGCCTGTGTGTTTCTGTATTTATTGTACGTGACCGTGTTTACACTAAGCTATCTCTGTAGAGAACAGGGCAACGCCGCCATTCGAGAATTAGGACAGCATGTGGATCCACAACATGTGGAGATGTGATGAAAGGCACACTCATGTGACTGACCTTGCACTCCCACGCCTCCTTACAGCTGCAGTGCTCTGCTTTAAAGAGGAATATAAATGAAGAGCCTTCTTTCAAACAGACAATCAAATAAACCCCAGTAGACCTGTTTGAATAGGCTGATGGATGGTTAGACAGCTCAATCCGAGAGTGATTAAAACACTGGGATTCAGTTCAGCAGAAGCGTGACTGTTTTTCCTTTTGGGAAGCTGTGTCATGCAAATAAAAAAATAAAAAAGGGTTTTGCTTTACATGCGGCTGCCTACCCCATTTTGTACAGGATTTATGATGGAGATTAATGCTTAGAAAACATTTAAATAGTGTGACAATGACTGCACGGCACTAATGGTTTTTATAAGAAGTACCTTCTTACATTGTTCTGGAAAAGATCAATTAAACATAAGACAATCTGAAAGCAGTACACAGCCGCGACAGCATCAGGGAAATGGCAGTTGCTAAAAGTCGCAAGTGACCCTAAGACGGCTATTGTCTCAACACGTCTGTCTGTCCCAGCCTAAATTTGTTAGATCTAAACCAAGGTCATTTTCATTGATCTGGGAGCTGATGTTGAAAGTCATGCTAGATCCCCGGAATGCGCTGCGTGAAATCGACAAGGCGAAAGTCCTTTGTCCGTTTAGGATTTTGACATTGAACTGCAGCGTCCCGCTACCGGGCAGCACTGGCCGTATCATGTGCTGTCGTATTTTGTTTATTGCATAAATCAGTGGACTGGCTGGGCTTCGCCATGAACTGACGGATATTTGGGGCGGTTCATCTCTGTGGACAGATCTTCGATGAATCAGCCGTCTCTCGCAGGAATGTGTTTCGCACGAGCTTAGAGATGTAGCTGGCAGGATTAGTCCGCTTCAGATTCCCTTTGCGATCTATATTCACTCCTTTGAAAGGAATGTCTTTTTTTTAATTCTTGCGGTAGCCCAGGAAGCGAAGTTGAAATTCGCTCAAGGAGGCGGTATCCAGATGCTCCCTGCATCGGTCCTGCTCTTCATAACCTAAAGTACTCTAAATAGCACTGATTATTGAAAGTGTGTGCACACTTGTATTCTACTAGACAGCGTACACTGGGAAAAGGAAAATCAACGATCAACGTTTGAATGTGACATATGCTGGTTGCACTCCATAAATGCATTTTGGGTTTCGGAATAACAACAGTTCTTAAAGCAAGTGCTTGTTAGTCATCTCTATTGAATAAAACCCACATGGGAATCTTTAGGCAGTCACTATAGGCCTACTAGTGATTGTAAAGCCTCTTTAAGAGCAAAGATAATTGCTTTAAATGAAGTCAAAGGTTGCTGGTGTTATGAACATCTCCAACCAAAAAATAAAAAAAAAAGAACTGGAGTAAAGGTATAAAGATCTTCTGATTTTAAGCAAGATATATTATTTCTAAAATAAAGGCTGAAATATAAGATCATAACTTTAGTGAGAAGCTACCACTTGACTTCCCAATGACCTTGAGAAAGCTCTTTATTTATCAATGCTTTTGCATGGCTACACACGACTAATTTATGCTGTATAATTACCAATAACATTATAGACGTGTCCCACTTTTGGAATAAAAAAAAACAAAAAAAACAAAAAACATATGCCATGAATAATAATAAAATAGATTTTTCCGAGAGCCGTGGGGTGTATTCCAGGTCGGTTGGGGGAAAGAGGCAGGATTAGTGGCACTTTGTAATAGAACAGATACCACTCTTTGTTCTGCATTATGTAGTGGGCTGTTCTCCACATATTCATAACAGCAGGCTGATCAATAACAGGGAGTTATGGACTAACAATAAGAGATGGGATTTTAGGCGTTTGCCGCATGTCAAGTCGAGGATCTTGGGGAAACTGCTTTAGATAACTCCATATAAAGGAAGCCCTGAGTTTTTGTATGGACGATTTTGTGCTGAACTTTAGCTTCAGACAGCAGAATGGGATAATGTGAGCTACATTAATCTGTCCGTAAGATTTAATAACATATACTTGGTAAAGGCCCCTATGATTGATGTCAGTGCATTTAAATCTTACCACTTACATCATAATGTCCATGAAACCATGTGCCCCCAAGACCCTGGCACAGGTGCCACTGTGTATAGGACAAGACTGTTGAACTGTTGGAATAGTGTCTAAAATAGTCAGAGTGAAGCAAATTGCGTGTACGGATGATCTATATATATAAAAAGCATGGGAGCAAGAAAAGGAACGTAAATGTTTGATAGCATCATCCAGAAAAATTCGTCACCTAGCGAAAAATGTGTCCGTCCAGCCTTGATCCGAAGGCGTCTGGCTTTAACAAATGGACATCTCTAACTAGCGTATTCAAAACTTCCTGTCCTGCTGTTTGCTACTTCAGAATGCGTACTGGAAAAAGAGCCATTCTATAGGTGTAAATGACATACCTAGTCCCTCCAGATAAAGAAACCATTCGTAGAAAGAAACATTGTGAAGGGAAATCTAATGGGAAATCAAAAAGGAGAGAGATAGGACTTAAATGCCATTAAAGTTTATATTACATATTTAGGTGGACTGTTGCAGCTTCAAGCCAACTACATGCATTAAAAGTGGACCTTATAAAAGCAAGAAAAACCAGACAGCTGCACACTGCACAGCTATGTAGATCTTACCCCAATGAAAGACCTGAGCAAGTGATTATAATGAACCTTTTCTGAATGATTTGACTGTTTGATATCTAGCCAACTTGGTCTGAGTTATAATTTGTCTATGGTTACAGTGATAATTGCTAATCGTTTCCAAACATATACCTACTAATTGTTTTACTTTCAAAAAATGATGTCTTGGTGTCTTGGTGTCTTTGCAGCAGCATCTTGATTTTTTTGGAGTCAGGAAGTGGTTTGTGATTCCTGTTGCCGACTATCTCGTGTTTTTTACAAAAAGATTTGTTTTTTTTTGCGGCTGTTTGAATTCTGTTGGAAAGACTTCTTACGATTGTTTAAAAAACCTTAAAATTGGATCAGAGATTTGCATGTTTTAAACGTCTGTGGTGCTGTGCAGGGATGGTAGACAGGGGCCAGGTGTGACCGGGATGGACGACGCAAAAGCCCAAGTCAGGGAAGCACAGGGCTGTCTCCCCTTTATTAATGGCCCAACAATTTCTCCCGGGGCCAGAAATAAGAGGGGAAAAAAAACACAAGCAAAAAGAAATTTCATCTTCAGGGCGTGTGGTGCTCAGGATCAAGGTCCGTTTGCAGAGCTTGGAGATTCTGGTGTCACTTCGGCCTTGTGTTTTGGGGTCATTTTCCTGCTGCAGTTTTCGCACTTTGACTGACTGGACCAGGACCTGCTGGTATTTTGCATCATCCATTTTCCATCCATTTCAAACGATCCTCCTTTCCTTCTGATGGGACGTGTCCTCACAACATTGCCTTGGTGATGCACAGTGCTGGGTTTGTGCCAGATGCAATGTTTTGCATTCAGATAAAAAAAAGTAAAATGTTTGTCTCATGTGATCGTAAAACCTTGTCTCGCTTGTTGCAAACTCCATATTCCTCCTTGGCGCGCCTGTGTGAATTTGGGGGACAGCCTCATCTAGGCATGGTTTGGGTGTTATGATGCGCCTTTCATTTTCTAATAATTAATTTGACTATGCTCCAAGGCATCCTAAGAGTCTTTGAAATTCCTTTATATCCTGTGCCTTATCTGTAACTTTCAATTACTCTCTCCTTGAGTTGTTTTGAAAGCTCCTCTTACTTTGTGGTTGCATGACATTCTCTACCCGAGGGAGAGACCTTACAGAGACAGGTGTATTTACACAGAAATTAAGAGATCCACTTTTACTGCAAACAGACAGAGGCCCTTCAAGTAGTTGTGTGACTTGTATTGGCAATGTTTGGCACAATGTTTGGCACTTATCTGGCATTATCTAGCTTTCCCACAACAGAAAGGGTGGATTTGGTGCATGGATTTTTATTTGTTTTGAATGTGTGCATGCACTTATGCCCGTGAATGTCACTTTGACCTGTCCAGCAAAATTCCTATACCAAACCATGCGCTGCCTATATCTCATATAAATTTGAAAGGGGATATTGTTGATGCAGTAGTATTTAAATGTTTTAATATTAGAAAGCGAATGTTAGCCTTTCTTAAGGTGTCCCTTTCAAACGTTCTTTATCATTACTCCAGTTTGTTTAAATTCAGTACACTGGAGTTCCGTAAAGAGCTAATGTCTGCACTGTGTGCTGTTTTTTTTTTAACTTGCTGTGTGTTGTTATTTGTGTGTGTTAAAAGGCTTGTATAGATTTTAAAAATCTAAAATCTCTTAAATGTTATCCAGTACAGGCTCTGGCACACCACGACCTTGGATAAACTTTTACAGAAAATGATCCTTTAGCCTTCAGGTTTTTGCTACGTGTCTGGTTTTTACGATATTGCCGTCCCGTTCGTTTATCAGGATTTTATTCCCTTTGTTGACATAGCCCCCCCCACCTCTTTGGTCATAAGTTATCCTTGTCACCTGTGTAATAATACAAACAGTTGTACGCGAAGAAAGAGTGTGCATTTATTTTCCGTCCAGTAGCTTCGCTCCTAAAATAACGTCCTGCGACACTCTGTCACAGCCCTTTTAGTGGCACAGTTTAATTCGATAACTGGAACAGACCCTTGGGAGGGGGGGGGGCTCTATCCCACAGTAGCCATTGTCTCTTGATTGGAAGATTTGACCAACCCAAATGTTCATGCTTCCGCTAATGGTTAACATTGGATATTATAGCTTGATTAATTTCACTTGTTTTGAGGTGACGGCTTTACAATTTTTTTATTGATCACTAATCAAAGCATTAGCGGGTTAATTTTTGTCGACTAATCAACTGACATATAGTATAAAGAATAAAGCGATAAACTTTACAGGATACTACCATGGTGGAAATTCAGTTTTTTTCATTAAGTATTTATTATGCTTTCATTTTGGTGTCTGCTGCTGTAAAATATTTATAGAACGCATCGCTTGGGCTGCTTTAAGGGGATCAGAGGAGTACCCCTCCAGTGTTAAATGCATACAGACAACATTTATTAATGGTATAAAAACTGCAGTTATTTTTTGCAAGCAAAAAGGAGCAATACATATTTTACATATTCTTCTCCAGATTCTCAAGAGTTTTTTTCCCCACAATTATCAGTTTCTGTCAAGCGAGTGTCTCTTGCCTCCATGTGTTGATGAAAATTGTTTGCACAAGCGGTCGTCTTCAGCCAAGAGGCGAGCATTAGCTGGTTCATTTTCCCAGCAGCAGCGCAGAAGGATTCTTGGATTCTCTTTGACTCGTGAGTATGACAGAATGAGACCATGAAATAACTTGTGGACGCCGATTTAGTAGTTAATTCCCCAAATGTCCGCTTGTCACATTTGAACTTTGTCACTTCCCGGCTCGCCCGCCGGGTTTCCTTAAAGCTGAAGAGAACAGTCACGTCCACCTCTCTCGTTGCAGCACTGTTGGCCTTAGCTATTTACTTGCTGCAAGATAAAAACTAAAGCATAATGGATTGGCTGGCATTGTCCTTTCAGCTGAGATGTTGATGCTGAGCGTAAAGGCCGCACAGTGGGTGAAGAAAGTGTTTCCCCCGCGATCTGAGACGATTTTTAATTAGGCCAGAAGTGACGGGAGACAGGAGTCCTAACTAGCGGCTGTGCTAGTTAACTCTCGGACCAGAATGAGAGCTGCAGGTCCAGCTCGCCTCCGTGCATCGATGGCATGACCCCAGCGAGTTGCTTGCAAACACGAGAAACTTGAGAAACACACAATTTGTGGTTTTCCACTTGCAATTCAAGCCCTGAATACGATGTCTCTATAGAGTGATCTATTGATGAAGCCGGCTGGTTTTTTCTATCATTTAGTCGTTCAGTAGCTGTTGTAGTTGTAGTTGTTGTTTTGTTTTGGGCTTCATTTATGTCAGTTTTAGGCTTTATGAGTGCAAATGAGAGCATTTACGTTATAGTTTTTTCCCACTGGAATGTTGCATCAACAGGCCTGATTATGAGTTTAGTCTCGGTGAAGCCATAAAATTATATTTTGTGGTTATTTAGCAAATTCATTGAGAACTCATGCCTTAATTGATTCATAATTACTTTGGAAAGTCAGCGTGCTTACCATTTTCCAAATAATTAAAAACGTGTCACCCTTTAGGAAGGATTTTCTGATTGGTAATTGGATTTAGCTTTAAATTACTTTTTAAATGTTTCAAACCCAAGGGGAAATAATTTCTGAAATGCCATTGCATTTCAGCAGGGTGATTTGTTTCCCCTTCATGTAATGGTATTTTTTCCCCAATTGTAAATTAAAACATTTTTTTTCCCCTTCTCCATACATGCTGATAAATTTAGGCAAATGCCTGGTTTGCGTTTGTTCACTTTCAACTCTGAAGTGAGTGTTGATAAAATCTACACAATTTGCATCTACACGTGACCTGAACTTCTAGTGCACGTCCATAAGTGAGAAAGATCAAGATCCATTTGTGTGTCACCACAACTTCTCTTGGCTTGGTATCCAGGATCTCCATCAAGCCAAGGCATTTCTATTGGTTTTATTGGCCTTCATGCAATTTCATTAAATCCCACTGACTTTCAGCAAAATGGCATTCACAGGCTTTAATTAGCCTGATGAGTGTTCCAGGGGAGCGCGCCGGCAGAACCATTAGATCAGACGAGAGGGGCATTCTCAGGTAGCACAGGAATGATGAGGCGGTAATACAAAGGCCGCTCTTGGTCCTAATCCAATCAGAGCTCTGCAAGATTCCGTACCGCATAAAATCTGAATGTGGAAACCCTATGGCAGTGTTATCTGTCTGTACACATAGAGCGACCGCCAAGAAAAGCGGAGAGATCCGCGACAAAATCTTCTAGCGTTGAAACCATCAGCCCATCCCCGTTCTTGTCTGTTGCATATGCAAAGATGACGTGTATTAATCTCCCTTTGAACCTCTCAAGTCTTAATATCCTTCAGAGTATAGTTCCCGGATTAGCTATGTAATTCTCTGTAGATCCAGAAATGTTGCACCTAATTAAATTCTCTTCTTAAATTCTCTTTTAGCAGCATACATACATTATCTTGGGTTAAGTGCATAGCCATCATGGGACTTCAATCATGTTGACAGTTTACTACGTGTATTTGCCTGCTGGAGGAACTTTCCTTGCAGTTTGCGACACTGCAGAAAGCCCCCACAACCCATACAGATTTCCTGCTGTGGGGACACGGCTTCTGAAGGCCCTGGTAGTATTAGCGGTGGTGGACCTAGGGTCAGCGTGGAGCTGAGCATTGGCAGCACGCTGCTTCCTAGTCCTGGGGGTATAATGGATTGACGTCTGTTGTCTACAGGAGTTCCGTATGTCCAAATAAAGAGATGGAGAGAGCGCTCGTATCTGCCTGAGCCCCTCTCTTTCAGAGCTCCAGTGAGCGCGGATCACAGCGAGGCTGAATTAACCTGCCTGCCTGTCTCCACTGAAGGAAGACTCCTCATGCATTATTCATGCCATGGATATTTCTGATCCTTTATATTGACAGAGACACTGTGTTCATTCGAGATGTCGGTGGAAGGTAGCTTAGGATAGTCCTATAATATGCACATAATTCTCATCTCCCGGGCGTCAACAGTAAGAGCCACTACCTCGGAGCAGGTGTGCAGTCATTTCTGGTGTGTCGCGATGCCCAGTGTGAATGTGTTTCCTATAACACGTTCACTGGCCCCGGTCTCTATCTGCAAAATCTTTCATCAGAGCTCATGCAGGCGCATTTCCCAGAATGATCCCACTTTTCAAGCTTCAAGGAAACCATTCTGCCTTAATCCCTTTGAGGAGAGAAGTGTTCCTGCATCAGTGTGCTTCATGGGCAGCAGTGAGGCTGCTCGAAGAATATATTGAGTACCAGAGGAACAAAGGCAATGTTTGCTTTAAACTGCATCTCAAAGAACACATAAGCTGGTGTCTTTTTACAATTAAGCATTTTTTTTTTATCCTTTAATTCCTTAAAAAATACGGAGTGAACGTTCTGTTTCCATATTCTGTTCTGCTTTCATGTTGCCATTTTTTCTGATTGTTATGGTTTGTCTAAAAAACGGAAAAGAATATTAGAATAAATATGTACTGCCATGGTTTTTATTTAATTCTGAGTAGTTACATACTTACATATACATACATACTCTTTAAGTTCAATACGTCCGACTACATATACTCTATATCTGTTGGTTTGTAAGATTCGAAGCCTGGTTCTCTGTGCTCTGTTTTGGATGGAATAGATGGGAATGTTTTAAAATGATTGATGTCATCTGTGACGTGTACACTAATTTAAGCAGCACATTTACAAAGTCTAATGTGTTTCTCAGCCTTTCTCCGGGGGATGCAATGTGGACTCCTGTTTCCATTCTAATTATTCTAATTCTAATTCTATTATTCTAATTCTAATTCTATTCTTAATTCTAACCTCTACATTTCTTGGATTTGATTTAGCGGTTTTAGTCTAATCAGTTTGCAAAGTAATGCTACCAATGTCATAAATGACTTTTTTTGGTGGGGCCTCTTTCAGTTTGTATTTTTTTTATTGTCACCTGTACAGGTTAATTCCCCGTGTGACATAGTTATGGTGCAATAAATGTGACCAAAATGTTGTGGGCTAAAATCCCAGGAGTGTTGTTGTGATCTTACTAGACCACTGGCGCAATTAACACAATGCTATCAGTTACTGCCATTGGTTTGGAACCAGAAGATGGGTGCTAAATTGTGGATTGATCTGTATGTATTTGGCTATACATTTTGAAGGTGATATGTGGCATCTGTAACCTGAATGTAAGCTATGTAAGTCGCTTCGGATAAAACAACCATCTGCTAAGCAACTAAACCGTAATCATGCTGGGTACTCTGGAGTTCCTGGAGTAATCTGATTTAAATGGTTTGAGGAACTGGGAAAATTGCTTCTCAGTGTAGTGACAAACACTGCGCTAATATATAGAAGTCTGATTTACTGTTTTATTCCCGCGTTTGAAACAATCAATATGAACTGGAATAAGGTATCATAGCTTTTTTTTTTTTTTACCATCAAGCAGAAAACCTACATATAAATTATACCAGGGCACTCTGTAAGTCTTTTTTCTTCCCCACCACATCTAATTGAGAGTTTAAAAGAAAAGAGGTTTGCAGTAAACACACCATTTATCTACAACATTTACTAAGGGGCCATGAAAACATGTGGCAGGTCTTGAGAGGCACGGATCCAGTCACAATGAAGCCTATTTGTGTGTGTGTGTTTGTGTGTTTGTGAGTGTGTGTCTGTGAGTGTGTGTGTGTGTGTGTGTGTGTGTGTGTGTGTGTGTCAGTGTGTATGTGTGTGTCTGTGTAATGAGTGTGTTTTTACACCTGTGTGTGTGTGTGTCTGTGTGTGTGTGTCTGTGTGTGTGTGTGTGTGTGTGTGTGTGTGTGCCTGTGTCTGTGTGTGTGTGTGTGAGTGAGTGTGTGTGTGTGTGTGTGAGTGTGTGTGTGTGTCTGTGTGTGTGTCTGTGAGTGTGTGTGTGTGTGTGTGTGTGTGTGTGTGTGTGTGTGTTGTACAGGACAGGAAGACCCACCACCTGCTGCAGTCTTTGCACAGCTATTTTACCCAGTGAAGGCTGTTCAATCCTGTCTTTTATCTCACAGGCATTAACATTGACCCATTTAGCATTAGGTATGCACTTTTATGTTGAACTGAATTAATCTTAAATGGTTTAAATTGCTTCAGTCAATTGGCAGTGCCCACTATTGTGATTCCTTGCAAAGACAGAAAGTTATTTCACATGCATGGGTTCAGCTTGTTACTTATAATTATGAATGTATAACAAGGGCCATATAAAGGATAAATAATTATGTAATGTATAACAAGGGCCATATAAAGGATAAATAATTATGTAATGTATAACAAGGGCCATATAAAGGATAAATAATTA
>JAOYSI010073354.1:10913-31542 GCA_025775065.1 Hiodon alosoides
AAGGACCATATAAAGGATAAATAATTATGTAATGTATAACAAGGACCATATAAAGGATAAATAATTATGTAATGTATAACAAGGACCATATAAAGGATAAATAATTATGTAATGTATTTTCTTTTTCTTTTTTATTTCCTGACACATGCCACAAATAATGATGATTAATCCACAGTTTACTGTTCCTATTAAAATAATAATTTTGAGATAAAGATCACATTTTAGATGTATAATTGTATCATATAGTATTGTAAGCCAGCTGTCATACTGTAATTTAGCAATTAATTACATTTTTCGTAGCGACACTGCTGCCCCTTCTATACACACAAATAGCAATACATGGCTTAATTGTAGATGTGGTTTGTTTATGAGCTTTTTAAAAAAACCATATGCTTTAATGAGGATTATACACTGTCAGATGTTTGGCTAATTAGTGCATTTACTCATTCTGTGATTGCTGAAACTTAAACAGTAATTACGTTTAACATTCATCTAAAATGTTTGTTGGTATAGAGCTGTATGACCAGGAGGACATAGAAAAAAAAGGGCTCCTTTTATATTCAAAAGACTGGAAATGACTTTGGGCAGTACGTATTTAATCTCTTCAGAAAATGAATGGGTATTTTTGCTTTGTATGAATGGAAAGCCAATTAATGTGGTAATTAAACCTATTGTGATTATTAGATGTTCCCATGTCAGTATTTTGTTGTCCACAATTTTCCAATGTTGCACATTTTTTTCTCCATTGTGGAGAAATGAATGCAGTGGATTATTTTGAGGCGTGGCTGCAAAATGTATAATGTATATATGTATATGTATATATATATATATATATATATATATATATATATTTCTCCATAAATAAACGCAGACCGGCCCACGACCCGCGACCCGTGTACAGTTGCCAAATACAAATATAGCATCCACTATATAAAAAAAAGTATGATGCGGTGTTATCGATTACTGCTAACAAAAATTCGATCTAATACAGTATCTAAAAGTGAAGATGGCACCAGAAGCCCGGTGCGCCTTTTCTGTACTTTTCTCTGCAACTCTGTCCCATTATCCCATCACTCTCAAGTGCCATCAGAATCTCCTTTTCTGTAGACATCATCATAAAGCTCTCCAAGTGGTCTTGGGACGTGGTACCTCTCTGTCTGTTCTTGATACATGTCAGGGTTGAGAGACATCTTTCACATGCCACTTGCGTGATAGACAGAGTGAGGAGGAATTTAAATGCCAGACCAATCACGCTGTAGGCATCTGTCAAAAGCTTGTACTTTGTCAGGATTGCGTAACAACAGACCGTTTTTTGCGGGATTTGCCGGTTCTGCTGACCAGACTCATCTCTTCCTCAGCGTGTTCGCCACTGTCAACCTCTTCACCATATTCAGATATTTGAGTGGATCTTACACCCTATTCATCTAGAGGTGACATCTTCAGTCTTTCCCCACTGTGTTGCCAAGCTCTTTAATTCAGATTGAAGTCTTGAAGAGCCGTGACTCTTTCGTCAGATCTGACGAGGAATTTACTGACTTTCCCCAGTGTTGCTGTTGGTAGCCCTTTCTGCCTTATATAAGTTTTCTGGATCCATGCAGGCAAAATCGTTCCAAAGGTTTTCATTAGCCTCAAAGCGGCGGCGGATGCTCTCTACCACTGTGTCCATGATTACATTATGTACTTTGATTCTGTAATCAGTGGCAGGATCTGGTAAAGTCTCATCCATTGAGATCTCACCCTGCATGTTTTTCAGGGAGAGAATCGTGGACCTCAGGCTCAGATTCAGCCTGTTTCTGAAGCTCTGCATTGGCCCAATCAACAAAGCTGTCAGACGCTTCCTTCACACCCTCCTCTGTCACACTCTTGGGTCCCTGGAACCAGCCGATGGGCAGTTAGGATGTCCGTGCCGTTGGTTTGCAGCAACGTCGAGAGGGGTGTTGTCAGCTGAAATATACTCTCTGGAAAACCTGGGCAGTGAGAATGGTCTCGTACTTGAGGAGACGCTCTGTAAACCCTTTTGCTTTAATTTGCACGTTGGGCTTCACTGCTGTGCCATTCACAATCTTCTCCAGAGTTAAATTCAGGTCTACAAACAATGCATCCCCTGCATTCCCAAATGACCCAAACACTTTTTTCAGGTTTTCCACATCTTTGGCCCACCAGCGTGTGCATCCGCTTGTAGCTGTCTCGAATGAAACTGCCACATCGTTTAATACAGAAAAGAGGGTAGCAGATGGATTCACAATGGCAGTAGTGTCAGATTCAAAATGTGTGCGTGGCACCACACCTGAACTTGAGTGGTTGAGTGTGCGTGGCACCACACCTGAACTTGAGTGGTTGAGTGTGCTGAGAGTAGAGTGGAGAATCCCTGATGCTTTCCCTGGTGTTAGCAGCTACGTCAGTCGCATTGCCAACACATTGTTCTGTGTTCAAGTTGTTGTTGTCCAGGACCTGTTTAAGCAGCTCAGCGAACGATTCCCCAGAATCAGACAGCCCACCACAGGAAGCAAGTCTCTCACGGACAACATCTGAAACGTAGCGAACAATAACGCTACACTGGTCTTTGGATGTGATGTCTCGAGTGATGTCTATCTGGACTGAAAACATCTCAGCTTCCCTGACCTCTTTTGCCACTTGTTCCTTTATCATACGGCTGATGGTTACTATAACTGCATCAACCGTTGTCTTGGAGAGAAAGGTAACAAGTGACCCTCTTCCACCTTTCACCCAGATTCATGAGGCCTGAGGTGTTCATTTAGACAGACATCATATTTGCTTAAAAACAACATCTGTTCAAGGAAGTTGTCATGGTCGACTGCCTGATTCTCCAAGCTGTTGGCAGCTTCAGATTTGCCTCTGTAACTCAGGCCACGCTTTCCAATCACCTTAACAACATCAACCACCCTCTCCAAGACCATTCGCCTTTTTCTCACTTGTTTTTTCTCTCTTATTTTTTCCGCACCATCCTTTTCTCCCTTCCTCTTCCTCTCCATTTCTTTGGAGAAGAATCAATTTTTTGAATAGAAATAGCTCAATACGCCTCGGTTGCACACGACTCCACTTTAAAAACCCCGCACTCACTGCTTACACACACTCCAGCCAATTGGCCCTACCCGGTTTTTCACTGGGAATCCGCCCCCCCCTTTGGATTTTGGATTGCGCCGGTTAAACAGTTGCATCCTCAAAGTGAACGTGGGCTGATGAGATGAAACTATGGCCTATATTATTCTGTTGCATGGTGCTGCGGCCAAAGCGGTCGTTAATTTGACCGGCCGTTGGGGAAATTTCCCACATGTTCGACTCTTTCTGTCGGTTTATTTACTCGAACCTGTCATCACAAATATTCCGCAGTGTTGTAGTCATCTTCATGAAAATGTGTTATTGTGAGTAACAGCCAGAATTAAATCACTGTTTCATTCTCTAGAAAAAAAGCCTTTATTTATTTAACGTTATTAATTCGTAGACCTCGAGGTGCTTTACTGAAAACAAAACGCATGTCATAATTAAGCATTGTGAAATAGCCATACACACAATATAACTGTCTTCAATCTTGATTTAAAAACAAGACTCCTTGCTTCCTTCTCTGACAAAAAAATGTAGACTGTACCATAACAAACATAGCAGCCTTATTAGAACATTCCCTTCCTCCCGACCATTTTTATTTACCCCTAGAATAACCAAGAGTCCTGCAACCTGAGGTCTAAGATCTGGGAATATATGGGATCAACAGCTCATGTAAGTAACTGGCTGCTAATCCACTGAGGACTTAAATTATACGAAACTCTGAAAATCTATTTGAAATTGCAGAGGGAGCCGGTGTAAGGAGACCAAAACCGGATTTACATGTCCACCTTGTCTGGTTTTAGTTTAAATAGTTTAAATCTTGCAGCAACAAAAAGTGCTATAAGTACAGGTAAAGCCAGGAGAAAATCGAGAATAAAAGTCGGGAGGCAGTCCCACATGTGTATTTATCAGACCTTCCAGATTGCAGGTGTTAAAAGCTCATTTTGTTCCCTCAGGGAATATTAAATTTGCATGCTGCGTGGCATTTGCTGCACCGTGAAAAGATCTTTTATTTGTAGTAAAATGCCCAGCGCCATGTAGGGGAGTTTGACGGGCAAAATCAGAATGCCGAAGACATCAGGGGGCAGATTGATCCCATTATATCTCCGTGTTTACCTGGCATGGAAAAGGCCTACATTTATTCCCCACCGACTTCTGCCTCTGGCCCGGAACTGCAGGTTGGAGTAATTACCATTACTTTACAATGTGAAACGCTTCCCAATTACTTAGGGATCAATTGCTCTTTTCCCCTCCTTTATTTTTTTACTTGAATAGATTTTGACACATGGTATTTTAGTGTTACCATGTAACTCTTTTAAACACTGTGAATTACTTTGTAGCGTTGCTGAATTGCTGGGTGAACAGCGCTGACAGAGAATGTTGTGAATGTACATGACAGGGATATTATGGGTTTATTTATTGAGATCGATCAGGCAAAACCTTAAATAAACAAAAATGAAAATAATCATTGAAATGTTGTATACATTTTATTGGCTTTTCTGGCATAAAAAGGGCTTTGACATTTCACACAGAAAATTCCGTATTGGCAATGATATTTTTTTTTCTCATCAAAATTAGCACATGCATAATAAATAAGGTTCTTAGGGGTAGTCACCATAGTGACTCATTATTCATTTATGTAGTTAACTAAAACATGAGATTTAGATTTATATTATCTATCGTCTCCTGTGTTTTCTGTAATAGCATGCAGATATCTCTGAATATCGGTGAAAATGGATGGATGACAGAATACTCGAACTCCAGGAACTCATCTAAATCTGTCTTTGATATGTAGTATGTATAATTCTTACTTATTACCCCGCGACACCTGCTCTTTTGTGTCGGTTTGAATTTTAGCAGTGCTGTTTTTTCTGTTTTCTGTTTTTAGTTTGTTTCCGTCTTTTCCAATATCTCCTCTCACAATTTAGCATTGTTAGTATCGTTAGCTTTACAGTGAGACCAGACTAACAAGGCAGTGAGCTTTACACTTAAGCTACTCGTTACGCGGTCATTAATATATAAACTTGACCAATACAAACAGGAGAACAATGAAAGAAACGGATCATGTCAACTTAAATAATACAAATTAATTAAATTAATATTTTCGTACAAATGGGGACATTACTCAGTTATTCTTCAGCAAATTATTATTATTATTTTTTGTTATACGTTCACAATTCTTATTTCTTAGATTTCCAAATATCTCAGGTTTACCCATCATTTGTAGTTTTATGCAAAGAAAAAAGTACGGCAAATTGGAAAGTCAGAAATCCATTGAAATTTCATTCATTTTAGAGCTCTCTGGGACTCAATATCAGCCACTAGTCCCTCAACGCAGAGAGCTTTGGGAAATACCTGAAGAGAAATTGCCTAATTATAAGGCCGTTATATTCACACATCGTTTATTCTCTACCTGCCTTTCTCACAAATGCATTCTATGAATAATCAACATTTTCTCTTGCAATGACATGCCACCGACATTCCTCAACTATCAGCAGATGCTTTAAAGATACGTTGCTTAAAACAGAATTCGGTGCACAGGAGAAGTTTACACTGGATTGGGTAGCTGGTACCAAGTTAATTTGTTATGTGTTTCAACACTCTGTGATCAAAAATCTAAATTAAATGTAAAACTATTTGATTCTTACCCAAGTCTGAGTAATGGCCAGGGGTCGAAGAAGTCAAGGCATTTCAGATTTAATGACTAGTCAGTTTCAAACGATAAAATTTGATTTTTGGAATTGTTATTTTACAAGTTTGGCGAGGGAAATAGTTTTTAACCACCACAAGTTTCAATACTGTAGAATTTGGAAACTATTCAAATTAGCCATTTCTGCTAGTTAGCCAACTACGACTTCACAGTCATATTGGATGCCCTTGCTGATGGCACTCAATACGTGTTTCAGTTATTAGCTTGCTAGCTAACAGCAACGCAAGCAGCAATTCACTGGCCTCGTTATAATTGATATCCTTGTTATTTTTTCAACCTACGTACATTTCTTATCTAGTTCAATATGGCATCAAAGCTGATGCAGTGGCTAAGACACAACTGTGGCCCGCCAGGGCATGTCTGGTCCATCAGAAGTTGGGCACAGCAAAGTGGAGGATCTGTTCAGAGATTTTATTTTTCATTTTGAATAAAATGAAAGTATAAAAGCAAACTCGAAAATCCCAAAACAAAATCGTTGGGCAAAGACCAAATAGAATAGACTTTAGCTTTTAAAATAGATCTAATTAAACACTTCAGGCTCACCAACAAAAACGGAAAACTCCTCTCACCAAAATAAAAACCTTTCTTCTCTCAGACAATTATACTGTCTCTCTCTTTAAAAGTCTTAATGGTTGGCACCTGGCTTTGTTTAAGGGAAACACACTCTGGTGCGTCAATCAGTCCTTGGCTAAACATGAAAGTATAAACAAAAAAAAATAAAAAATAAAAAAAATATTCACAGATCTCAATCAAATGGTGATTTTCCTCATGTGGTCCTTGAGTTTTAAATATTTTCTTAATGTACAGTTTTACATAAGATTGAAAAAAAGTTCCATGTCGATTTACAGAAATAACTGCAGGCAGGTAAGTATCTCCCTTAATATTTTGGTCTAGTAAGGGGGCAATTCCCTCCTCAGCTCCACAGAACTCTGAACACAACAGAACTGGACAGAACAGGATAACAGTCACACAATTCCATACATATTTGTATATTGAGTAATCAAAACAATTTAAAGTTAATTAAAATTGAAATTGGTTCTGGGTATAGGTATAAAGTAACTTGAGTATGATGTTATCAAAAACCTGTAAAGAAAATGAGCTAATGTGAACATCCCCTCCAGCTAGTTAAAATTATACAGTATGGTATAATAAGCAAGTATCGTTCAGTATCGTTCCAAGGGTGCTAAATGAAACGCTTTCTGGGAGAACCATTGGAGCTCTTTATTTCACACAGATGGCATTTTTGGCTAAAGATGTTAATGTGTCGAAGCTCAATATGACGTATCGTTTTCAGTGAACCCACATTGTCCTTGTATCTAAGCAGCTCCCATATATCAAGATACCCATCGTATCGCTTTTAAGCCAGAAATTCATAAAATTCATATTAAGGCTTAATGAATTTAAAGATTTTTTATTTTTTATAAAGGATGGGTCAGGTACGGGACTCCCAAAGAATACGACTTTGCAGACATTTGAATTAATTTGATCATATTAAAATATGACATACCTGTTTTCTATATTTATTCAGTCAAATAGACCTTTTGCTAGCTTATCAAGAGTATTAATATATTTGGGAGCCACTGTATATTCGTGGCTCAACTGCCGACCTGCAGCTCTAAAAGTCTGGAAGGTGTTTAGGACAGCTTGACCCATGGGGAGAAAAGAAAAAGAAAATCTAATCAGCTAGGTTGAAGGTAGCAATAGTGTGGGAAGAGAGCTCATTAATGTCAACAATGAGCTTAATTTATGAGATTGTATATTAAAACAGGAGATAAAATGGTGCATTATCTTGGGCTTAATTAGCGAGACCTTGACGCATGAATCAGGCAGGCAGTGATTCACGCACGCACACACACACACACACACGCACACAAAGAGCATTCAGTTGTGCAGTTGTGTTTGTGTGCGTGAGTTTGATTAAAAGTTTTTGAGTTATACACTTGCGAAAGAGAAAAATACAAAAGAACCATATATCATTATTTACAAATGACAGGCAAATTATCTTAACTTAAAAAAAAGGCTGTTTGTTTATAAACTACCTAGCCAGTTAGCTGCCAATCAAACGAGCATTCTCCAAAATGGAAATCTTGGATGCTGCAAGCATGGACACTGCAAATTTAACATTACTTATCTTCTTCAATACATATCATGATTCAATATGCTGTCTTATACTATATGTCTTTGCGTTTAATAACTTTAATAACAAGCTATTTTATACCATCCAAGGCTTTTAACGAACATAGCCTTCTCCTACATTCCAGGGGACAAAATATGGTTTGTGGCTTGTAAGCTAGCTAATCTCTTTCTGCTACTACACGAAAGATGCATGTCAACTGACCCCCCCCAGCTCACTTGCAATCTCCATCCATGTATGATACCCCTGGGGTCCTACTGATGAAATCCATCTGACACCCACCAGAGTGTGTGGCAACTGTGTAAAAGGAGCATACAGGAACTCCACAAAAACCAAAAGGAATTTACAGACCCACAAAACCCGCCTGGTTGCAGTCTATTATAACTTCCCACACAGATCTCAGCCACACCAGGGAACACCACAACATAAATTAAGAGGAGAGGAAAACAGGGGGGCAACGCTCTGAATGTTACTGCAGTGGGTCCGCCGCCGCCCTGCAGTTTGCACATTTGCTCTGGATGGGCAGAAAGAATGCATTTCTCCAGAGCTGCCAGTGTGTAAGTCACATTAGATAAGGCCTTCTGCTGAGCAAATACATTATGCATTTATACCACAGGTTGTATCTGAACCGATTAGCTCACTACCCTCGCTGACATATCTGTCCTTTCCACTGGCAGCTTTTCCAAAACACTGACTGTAGAGGAAACATGCATGCACCACGACGCCCTAAACATTCTGGAATCTAAACAAGATCAAAATGCATTTCTATGAATCAACAAGGACATGCACGTTTACTCCGTATAACACTATAATGCATGCTTTGTTTTCTAACAAGCAAAAACCACGTTAGAAGGGCTGTAGTTAATACGTCAAAGAACAGAGGGGAAGAAATAAAAATCAAGAGAAAATCGGAAGCTTTAATTTTAGATTTTTAGACTTAGGCACTGCGACCATTGGAGTACAAATAAGTTCTGGAGACAGCCTTCTTTGGGGAGGTAGGCTAAGAAAAAAGCTGTTTAAATTCTGCACGTTGTTAATCCCAGCTGTCCTCTTAATGAGAATCCCCGAGGCTGTAATGCTGTGGTGTGCGGACAGAGGGTATGTGGACTTCTCCGCAGAGGGCCGGGCTTCTCCGCAGTGAGGAGGGAAGATTCCTCCTTTGCTGCAGTAGCCCCGTGTTACTCATTACAGGCCATTACACGGTCAATTGGTGAATGGATCAGTTAGTCAATTAGTCAATCGGTCAATTAGTCCCCCGGAGAAGAGGCTGGTGCGAAGTCCGATTGAGTTTGGCAATCAATGGAAAATTCATTCACTTTCATTTTTCATACCCGGTTCGGCATTGATTTACAGCGTCCGTACCATGATGTTTCTTCTGTTACCGCCTGGATCTACTTTGTCAGCTTCAGTTTTAGCTAGATATGAGCGTGATCTTAAATCGCCAATCGATCTTCTGTACATCGGGATTTTCATGTTTGTTTCCCTGCGGTTCAGGTATCAAGCTGGTATTCCTGATTCTGAGTGTGGGTGTACTGCCAGGCTGTTAAATCCTGATAGACTGTGATGTGCTGGCAAATGTTTGATTTGATAAATAAACGGTGTTACCTTTATTGTGACGGGGGGGAAAATAGTTCTACTGCTCTTGAAAGAAAGCACCAATGTGTGATGCGAGTTTAGTAATTTAATCAATGTTATTGGTTGAAATTAGTTTCATGAACGTGTTCGGTCCTTCACGCTCGCCAGCCAATAATGGATTGTTGGAGACTCCATTTCTGTTTCGTTGTTCTTTTCTCTCTGGATGGGGATTTTCCTTGTAACCATTCCACCCCACCTAATGACACATTTACAGATGAGGACAAGAGATGGTCCAAAACTGTGTTGTTATTGTGATGTTGGTGTGTGGTCTTCCACTGAGCGTATCACGTTCCTCTTGTCTCTCTCCAGCACCAAAATGTCATAACAGCTCTCTGATATTCGTAGTGTGGTTACTGCGTGTTAACAAATCTAGGTGGGATCTGAGACGTTTCTTAGCATCTGCTTAGGATACATACAAACATACTAACTGGAAAAAAAGAAGAGCTCTTGGGATCTTCTTCCTGTCCACACTCAGGCACATTTCACAACCCGGTGCCATAACAGACGGTTGCGATCTCCGAGACACACACACATCAGAAATGTATGTTGTACAGCTGCTCGAGGTATGTGTGTGTGTGTGTGTGTGTGTGTGTGTGTGCGCGTGTGTGCGAGTTGAGTCCAGTCTTGCGTGGCAAATGGTTAAGGACTGAAATGCTGGTAGTCTTAATCAAGATGAACATGAGCCTGCACTGAAGGACGAGCCAGCTATATCCTAGCGGTACCGTCCCATCAACCCTGTCCACCGCCCGCGTACATGGAACTCTCGCCAATAGAAGAGCCTTAGACTACACCCGTATTACATGTGCTCTGAAGCTTAGCTGTAATCAAGGCCATGCCAATTGCAGTTCTAATCAACATACTGTCCCACAAATACTGATCGAATTGGGTAAGGCCAGAACTTTATAGGTCTAATTTATGTCTCAAAGATATTCAGGCTATTCTCTTATAGGCCTTTTTAATCAAATGCAATCCCCCCTGGGCACATGACGTCAACCTGGAATATATGTATGTACAAAATAATAGTATTTTTTCAATTTACTTAGATATGTATGTATATAAATATAGATTTATAGATGTTTAAAGAATGCTGCCAAATGTACAGTTTAGGCCGTGGTAAAGAGAAATTATGACTCAGCAGTAGAGCTGCACTTTTTCGTCCCAGACAGGCCAAAATAATGTTTCATATATTGATATCTATAATAATAATAATAATAATAATAATAATAATAATAATAATAAATATATCTGAAAGCAACAGATGCCAAGTTTTGTGCTGATATTCTAAATAGTTATAACTTTTTCATTAAATTTGCTCAATGTGCTCAGAGTGTCTGAGGAACACATAGTGGGAAGTAACATGTTCTTACGATTGTTGTTCTTGGGGGTGTCATTTAAGAGTTTTACAAAAAAAAATTCTAAATGGCGGATAATTCTTTGCAGACTTTATGGGTCCTTGGATGTACAACGTGTCTTTTTTCGCAGGATTGTGAAAACCACAGTTTAAAAAAAAGGTTCAAAAGCTGTGTAAAATCACCCAAAAAATCACCAGTAATGGCACCGATTCACCGCCCCCCCTGGGGTGGTGGTCAGATTTGTGCCTTTTTAAAAAGACATCCACTTTGACTCCTAGTCTTACCTAATAGTCTGCGCTGGCTGGGAAAAAAGAAACAAAAAAACCGTGGGCTCTGTGGTAGCAGTAGGCTGTGTGGAAACGAACAGTGCTGGATATCGACACGTCTTACTTCGGGAAATCAAGGGCTCACAAGGGTTGTGTAAAATCTGGGTCTTTGAAGCTCACAACCTTTATCTTTTTTATTGCTTTACATTTATCACTCTGCCACTCAAACATTCTCTATAGTCCAGATGGGAAAAAGACAGAGGCTCTGCGACTGGCTACTTCCCTCATAGCATTAAGCTAAAAGTAATGTTTGTGCATTGCAAAGTAGAACACAATGTGACTCGCTATTTACCTAAGCGTACCAGCAGGGCTCTCGAGACCTCTTACTCCAACACCTTGTGCATCTGATATTGCAGCTGATAAAGGCCTTTTGAATAGACGATCTTTGCCTTAATAACTGCCTACCCTGACATTTTCTCATAATATTTTCGCATAGCACATGTTTTTTCACGTGGTAAATTTAAAGAGCTGATTTTACATACTGTGTAAAGGTTTGGCACCTACATAAAATCTGAATAATAGTTAATCAAATATTTAAATAAAATGCATTACAAATTGTATGATTGAATTGATTTTCTGCAAGGGTTCATAGTTAACTCATAGTTAACTCATGTTGATAAGGACTGGAATACATATTGGTTTTAGATATTGGAGTAAAACATAGTCGTTTTCTTCACATTCATGTTACCTATGCCAATATAGAGCAGCAGGTTCCTTCTCTAAAGCACCTATAGTTATCAGCAGCAGACGGAAAGAGTTTACTGAGACAATACAGGAAGTGCCATTGGATTACCTAGCTCAGTGCCTTTACAGCTAGCCTATATCTTATCTAGCGCTGAAATGTATTTTGTTCTGTCAAACATAAACTGCTGTCATTGCACAGATAAATCGTTTGTTTCTCGTTTTTATTTATGAGAAGGTTCTATTCAGAAAAAATACTCAAAACAATGCAATCATAGTAAAGTCTCAGCGCTGCGTAATTACCCTCAGTTAATCTGACGATTGTACCCGCACTATCCTTTTTACAGACACATAGAGAACTGGACAGGCCTGGAGACTCTGCGAGAAGTGGATATGGCTCTGTACACCGGACTCCAGAGGCTGTGAGTATTGAATTCAGTGTCAAAGATGGTGTCGCTAGGAGGTGAGATGTGTAATGTGCACCAGTAAGACAGAAGATCTCTGTGCCTGGCACCCTGCACACAATCACTCTAAAACACGTGGAACTATGGTTCTGCCACAGGTACAAATGTGCGTTGTACTAATCATGAGACCACAGCTCGACATTGTTGTATTTATTTATTTTGAATTCCCTGGTTATTCTTTTGAAGGGATGACAAGGTGTTATTCGATGGGGGCTGTTGACTTTTACACAAGCTGATTCCTAGACAAGCTTTTAATTCTCCCCAGTCAGTCACAAACAGAATGTCCCCTTGGCCCGCTTTACACTGATCAAGTAATGTCATAAAAACAGCCAGGAAATTTAATTACAGATCTCCTGCTCCAGTGAAGGTTCTAAAACGCAACAAGTGCTCCCTCTCCGCCAACCCACGCGTATTCTGCTAGTCCTCCCCAACCACCCCTCCCACAGATATGATGCTCACTGAGCATGCAGACAAAGCAGACAGGCCTATTCACGGCTGATACCTCTCGCCGTCTCCTTCAAATACTCATCAGGGTGGCAAAGTGCAATCTTCGCTGGACCAAATTAGCATTTTCCTCATTATCAGCTCCCTCACCTGTCACTTTCGCCTCAGGTGCGCCATCCCGTCCCACACCTTCTACTGACTGTGACTCATGGTCCCGCGCAGCAAGGGCAGGGGTCATCTGGGGTCAGCGACAGGTGGCGTTTAAACCCTCGGCTTCAACTCGGATTTGGGTGTAAACAAATTGAGGGGGGAGAGACGCATGGCGACAGGGTGCGACAGGCTCACTCCCCGTCCGCACCAATCGGTGCCTTGCATCTCTGCTTCTCTGGCCTGCGGAGTGCTGCTCTGCAGACACCGGTGTAACGCGTCAGTTCACAGTGTCAACTCTGACTGTCACCTTATTTCAGCGCTGGGGGAATTTGTTTGCCACTTGCGGCAGTACGTCAAAGCTAATCTACCAACCGTGGTGTAAGATCCACGTTGAAGTTATGCAATTAAAAGAACCTGTTTTTTTGGCTGCGAGACCATCATAATGCATCAAAAATGCTGTCCGTGACTTTGATGGAAATGATCAACGGTCGGACAGCGTGAAATCCTACTGTGTGTTTGTGTCTCTTTCAGAACCATCATGAACTGTAACCTCCGGACGATACAGTCGCGGGCCTTCTCCCAGAACCCCTACTTGCGTTACATGTGAGTGAATGCCATTTTAGATCTGAGGTTACCCCCAAAATTAAAAGAGTGATATGCACGTACAGATTCAAATGTCAGCATATATGCAAATATGAAGTGTTGCATGTAGTGAAGAATTTTTTGTAATACTCAAATTCAATCTAAATAGATTTGCCCAAATAAAGGTTCTGTGGAAATGTCAGTTAATCCAAAAAGCATTTAAATTGGAGTACCCATTTAAGGCAAACACACTTAATTCCAGTAATGTGTATTTAGAGGTTCTCACCTCATTTAATTGTGATGAAGTACCTGAATTTGCACATATATGTTTCTAGTTGATATTATGCATGAATATAACCATACCATATAACTTTAAATGATATGAATTTAACCACCTATGCTCTCATATCTGCTGTTATAGCAGAGTTCTGGCAGAAAATTTAACCACAAAACTCTCTGGTTGTTATCCCACATACTGTCTGAATAACCACTTTGTTTTTGCTCTTCAATTTCAATTTCAGCATATGTTCTTTATTTGAATTGTTACAGAAATGTGCCAACATTAACTCTAATCATACATTTCTTCTAATAGTGTTGTTTTAATGCATAAATACTGAACGTTAGGGGTGTGACGAATCACTGATGTGATCAACGCTTTGATGCGAAAACATTCACTGCATCGATTGCAAGACATTGTGAAATGCAAGGGATTACCGTGCGGTTTGCAGGTAACGTGGGTAAATGTCTCGGGAATCATATGCAAACATTATTCTTTTTCTTGTGGATTCGTCCTTTGAGGATGAGCCCTTCCAATTGCAGGACTTATGTACTGATGTTGCGACGTCCATGTCTGGCTCTATAAAATTAAATAAAATAAAAGTTTCCCTGTCGTGAACTCAACGCATAGTTCCACGATGATTGCAAACATAAAAACACCCTAAATCATGTACTAGCCCTGGGGTATAATTATATTTTAATTAGAGTAGGCCAATTAGTAACGTTACTGTTAAAAAAAAAAAAAACTGCTTCAGCTTTGCACCCTCAATAGCTGACAGTTCTGAAAATAGTAACGTACTGGGGAATTTTGGCATACACAGATGGTTCGGACAAAATCTTGTACCGCCTCAATAGTATCCCCCTAACCAAGGTGTTTTAAAATCGGCAGTTTGTGAAAATATTATGTATTTTTCCGTATTTTTCTATTATTTTGGAGATGCAGTTTATATAAAACATACAAAAACAGTCAAATAGTCAAAATAAACAAGTGGCTATCAAAGGAATGAGCTGTTAAAGGCCTTTCTTCTGACAAATTGTGTTTTAATTTCTGATGTAAGGTTGCTTATTGTATCACTGATTAGCCAAAGATTCCCACCCCTACTGAACATGAGTTATTTCTGTATAAATATCTTTTGTTTTTGCTTGCTTTAGACCATCTAGTTATTTGGACACCTTGTTTGGTTTCACAGCCAAATCTTGACATATTTCATCAAATAAATTCCCTACATTCTCCATCAACTCTCAGTAGCTGTTGTTCTTAGAGCTAAAAAAAAAAATGCAATAATGGGAATTGGCTGTTGGTTTATGAACACAGTATTCATACCTCGCTAAAAAATCAATCCATAGTCATACTGATAACAAATTATAATAATTTTGAAGATTATTATCCCCCCCGCCATCTATGTACTAAACCAATGGGGGTTAATAACTGTTTCATTAACTGTGTCCAGCATACAAATCCCTTTGTCACACAAACCTCATCAGATTTTTTATTAGTGATAAGGCCCTTTTGTTTAGTCCATCACTAATCAGGAGAGCAGAACCGGTCATTTCTGTTACGATGTTCAGCGTTTGCGTGTAAAGTGGCCCGATCCAGGGAGTTTGAGAAGTTACAGAATGAATGGTGGTGACAAGGAACTGATCTGACATGAAATGAATATGCTTCCCAGTGTATTACACTAACCTACAAAAATGACACTGATATGCTGTTAGCTTTAAAAAAAAACTTGAGCATTGTGCCTTGGGGGATTGTGTTTTACTGGGACAGAAATTGAAAACGGTATCCCATTTCGTTTGCTAATGCATTTAAACGAACATCGAAAAAGATTTTAAAAATATTAATTTCACCTGTACTTATTATTCTGATCTTCCATGACGCCAGAAGAATGATTTCTATGACGACCAGTCATGCAGACTTCTTAGTTTGTTGGTAGTAATTAACTCCAGTTAAATCAACTCGTTTCTCAATGTTTTGTTCATCTATAGGAAATTGGCAAGCTGATATGCAGAAGATGGGTAATACTGAACCGTGTGCAATGGAAGTAACTTCCCAAAACTGAGTTATTTGCGTTAATAAATTGGTTCAGATCCTTTCCTCCCTTGGGTGCGCAAGAAAGAGGTATATTGAGATCAACACACTTCGGATAGAAAGAGCATACTTGGAATAGCGGAGGGAGCGCCTGGCAATCAAAAATGGAAAAGGAGAGGCAAATTTCCCTAACAAAGGCCATCTTGCAATATGACAGCTGGTTATTCCCCCAATTCGCCCGGAGTAAACAAAAAATGAATTGCAGACCATATCCTGAGAGGACCCATCCACAATCTCAGCCATCCATCACAGGCTGAAATAGCTGCGACTACTTTACTAGCATTCGTGGCTGTTGTTAGCGAAGGGTGTGTGTGTGCGGCTCGGAAGTGCAGGGAAGTGCTCTCTATCTCTATCTCTATTGCCGGCGAGCAGCCCAGTTAGACTGGATCACCTCGCTGACATTTAATGGAACTTAAGGAAGGAGAAGAAAAAACGCACAATCCAACGCCCATTTCCCTTTATCCATAAACGGGGGGTGGGGGGGGGGGTAAAAATGAACACGCTAGTTCTGTAATCAAAGCTCTCGACAGGTGACAGAGACAGTCGTGTCCTCTTAAAGGGTACAGGATGCAGAGGACGGGAGCGAGAAGGGTTCGAGGAGGAAAGCCGCGTGGGTGATCCGTAAAGAGGCCGATTCCAGCGTGGGCGGGTTTTTTTTCTTCTTTTCTCTCTCTCTTCAGCGACAGAAGAGAAAAGGAAAGCAACACAAGCGTTTCCTCTTTTCCTTATATTCGCCGGATAATGTTTTCACACTGCAGTGAGCTCACTGTGTAAAGCTCCTGGAGACTGACAGAGCGACCATTCACAATGCACTCTTGTGGTCTGGCCCAGAAACAACGTGTGTGTTGTGAATGACTTCCTCCTCGTTCCTCTTCTCTTGCATAACATCCTGCGTGAGCGATGTCATACGCTAGCATAAAGAATTGATGTTCGTGTTAAACGGCAGAGATAAACGGGGCCCACGTTGTAATGTTTCATCTCATCAGATTCAATCATGTGATATAAACTTTACCACGGAACTTCGGTCCTCCCCTCTCGAAATGATCAATTATGAAAATACATTTCTCCTGATAGTTTCTTTCAGGCTTAATTTGTTGTTTTAATTAATTGAGGCTAAATTTGCATTGATAAATGCTTTTTTTTGGTTTTTCTCTGATGTACTGTTTCTCGAATTCCCAGAACAACAGTGCAAATGCAACTATCATGCGATCGTTTCGATGTAAATTCGGTTTTAAAAAAAAAAGAAAAAATAGAAATGCTTTAGATAAAAGACAAAGAAATCAATACAAAGCCACTTTATTGTCCTGTTTTTAAATGCTGGAAGTGCTTCAACATGTAGCCTTCTGTGTGGGGTAAATAAAAAGGTTACAGTCTGGATTGCTATGGAACCATCTTTGTATTCCACATATATGAAGAGACCCAATAAATCTGAAAGGGGGGCTGTCCCACGGGAGTTGTAAAGGTCACTCAGTAAAGGGGTTACTGAAAGTCATTCTCATTAAATCTTTCAACCCTCGTGATGTCCGCTTCCTCCAAAATGTCAACTTCACACCGACACTCAGGGACAGCTTCCTTCTCAATCTCGGGTTTATTCTGTGAAGCTGATGTCTGGGCCACTCTGGTCAGGCGTCTCTGTAATCATCACTGGGCCCGGTTTCTCACAAAAACGCATGAATGTGCCTTCCTGTGCGCTCTGCAAAGGCTGAACTGTTTTACAGCCAGGTCTGTATGATGAAGATGATGCTAATATTACTTTTATGACAATGGATGTATACGAAATTACCACCTTTTGTATAAAATGACATGCAATACATTGTTTTATAATGTAGAAGTAGTCAAAATAAATTATTACAAATTGTATAATTACTTATACAAACTAATCATTTTATTTGGAGTTGCCTCCCTGGAGCTATAAATTCTTATTTTATACATATAACGCGTAAACACTAGAGCCCTTCATTTAATAAAATTCACAAACATGATTTTTGACAAATCTTATGGTGATTGCTTCTGTGTAATGTCTTTTGTTTTAGCTTTTGCTGATTGGATAAGGGCTCACAAAATACATTTCCTTGAACATCTGGATATCTAATACAGCAATCAATGAATGTATGTTTTTATTTGGCATACAAAGCCTAACATTGTTAAACACAGCACTGGGGCCACATGTATCAAGCCACCGACAGTGAATAAATGGTCTTAAATCCATGAAAATTAAGGACATTTTGTTAATTTAGTTCAATTTAAACTGAAGAGCACTCCTAACTTTTCAGGCATTTAGGAGACCTCCCAAGCGTTCTTACTGGGTTAGGACAAGCCACCCGGTGGCAGAGTCCTGCAGTTTGTCCAATCCTGAGGTCAGGACTCGGACGACAAGAGCTGAGAACCCAATCGTGGTACTTTAATGGGTAAATCCAAAACAACAAATCCAGAGACAGGAGAACTGTCAAAAACTGGTAAACAGAGCAATGCAGAGAATCCAGGAATCGATGCACATGAGGGGTAAGGATAGGTCAGAACCACTCAGAACCACTCAGAACCACTCAGAACCACTCAGAACTTGGCCACCAAGGAGGAACACAAAGGGGTTTAAATACACAAGACTACCAAACAGAGGGAACTAAGACAGGTGTGAGCAATAAAAGGGGAACTTGCGACTAATCACCTAACAAGGTGCACGTTGAGCAGTTAGGTACAACACGAAAATTCAGAGGATAGCGACCTCCGGAGACGGACCGGGGAATTCTCCGGAGAGGGCATGACACCTGAGGTGGTTACCCTAGAATCCCCAGTATACTGAACACCATGATCAACGTGTATTGTATTAGGCCCTCTTAGCGAAAGTATTGCCAGTAGCGTCAAAAATTGCAGACTTGGGTAAGAAAATTTGGCACTAGAGCTGTCTTGTATATCAAAAATACAGAAACACAGTCCCCATCTGAATGCATAAAGAAAGGGTGTACATGCTGTAAATTGTACCACTGTGGCAGTTTCTTTGACTTGGTTCTGCAGAGTTTGTAAGAGCCACTGTCAGCCTAGAAGCTGTCAGTGTGTAAAGAAAAATCCGTGGGTCTGTTGATTTATTATGTCGTCACTTTTGCTCAGTACCAGCGGACGCAAGGATGATGCAGACTGGGGGAAAAAAATTCAAATTAACACTGTCATTTCAGGATGTTTTAGTAAGGTGATTTTTTTCTGTAATCGGGTAATCTGTTTTACACCCGATGTACTGTTCTCCCCAGAGTGACACCGAAGGTAGGAAATTATCACCTTGGTAAGGACACGATGTCGGAGAAGCTTTTAAAACATTGCAAAACCATCTTTTTTCGGCTCATTATAAAACCACAGAAGGAGATTCACGAATGCGGTCACTTGGGAACGGGAAGCTTGGTTTTATCCCACCTGAAGAGTATGAAGTATGCTGTGAAGAGTATTTTTAGATGCTGTGAAGTAAAGTTCACACAATTAAGTTTTTCTTTTTTTTAATGCCACCAAGAAAGGATGTGTGTGTGGCCGGGGTTTTTTTCCTGTGCAATAAGTTCTTAACATAATGACTGAGGGAAATAGGAGGGGGCACAGAGGTTCATACGTTCAACTTTTTAGACACCAGTGGATCGATCACATTTGCAACATCCAGGCGCATGCACAGATGGCCGCAGAGTGGCCACTTGAAAGCTCTCCTTCTCGAGACGTCTGAGAGAACCCTCATTGACTCCACTTAATGCTTCAGAAGCTGATTGCATCCATAGCCACGGTTGTGTGATTGTTTGACTTTTAATTCGGTTTCTGTGAATTTGTGTGAGGAAAGTTGGGAGTCGATGCTATCAGGTCTCCTGTCGTTGGTGGCATCAGTGACTGCACGTCACTACGTGTGTGTGGAGTGGAGCATAAGTAATACATGAGCCGGTTGGTGAGTTTCTCCTGTGTTCTGTGTAGGCGTTGGACCACCAACGCAAGGCCCATCATGCTGGAAGTTGGCGTTACTATGTGGGAAAAAAGGTTCTTCTTGCCTGTGGCGATCTCACACAGCCCTCCCACGGACCACGTTGCTCCCGCTGTAGTAGGACCCTCTTTGCCAGTGTCTGCCCTGAACCTGTGCGGGTGCGGAGGATGAGAGGGCCATGTTAGATGCTTTGAAGATTTCCTTCTGACTTGTAAAATCACCTCCCCTGTAGTCATCCACCCACGAGTCAACTAAACTAGGAATCTTGTGTTTTTTTAGATCTGGATGGAGGTGGAGCAGCCCAAAAGTGGCTTACACACCCATCCATTGACTCACACATGCACCACTATCGATCTGAAGAACTTCAGAATACGTAGTATTAGAGATGCTGGGGGAGGAGTTGATGACCACATGAATGCATGGTTGCGTGAACGGGTACTGAGCTGCAATGCTTGCACTGATCTCCACCGACTGTGTTTTTACTGATAGAGAATATGCCAATGGACTATATACAACCATTGGCCAGGTTAATTAGGTTAATTAACCCATCTAGCACTTGCCAACAGCTTGAACTCTGATGCGACGACGTCAAACAGTTGCTGCAGATTGTAGACAATTTCAGCAGATTGTGCATTCATGCTGAAAACAGCCAGTTCCATCTCTTCATGAAGGTGCTCTATTGGGCTGAGGTCTGGGAACCGTACAGCCACTCAAGTAAACCGAACCCCGCTGTCAAATTCCTGGAACCATTGGAGACAATACATGCTCAGTAACATGATG
>JAOYSI010073354.1:33309-54252 GCA_025775065.1 Hiodon alosoides
AGTGTGTTTATAGAAGCTTAATAGTTACAGAAGTATATTCGAATGTGCACACACACACACACACACACACACACACAGATACACAATTACGCATCGTTATTAAAAAAAAAACAATTTGGGAATTACATTACACACATGTATTCCAACGCCGTCATTGGTCTCACATCTGAAGTGTATTATGTAAGACTGGCTGAGTATGTCCTAAAAAGTAAAATGGTGAAGTTGACTGGTTAACGCTGGACGAATGTGTCGCTAACCAGACGACGAGATGGCAAGCATCTGCTGCCTTCTGTGCGATAACAAAGCGTGGCACGCAGCCTGACTGCTGAAACTGCCAACGCTCCGGGGACGAGAAGGATCAGTGTATACTCAGGTCGGGGCTCTTATCTCCGAGTCACTGCGAGCTGCGGGACAGGACTGGAGGAATGAATCTTACTCTGAACAACCAACGGCCGCAAAGCTATGCCATTTGTTTTTGGTTTTTTTACATGTGGGTGCGCATTCGGACAATTTTCGAGAGTCACATTTTGTTCCACACCCGTACCTCTTTGGCAGAGATGCCCTTGTGAAAGGATAAAAGCTCTCACAATGACTAACCACCTTTGGCACCACTGTCAGCGGCATGTCAAAGGGGGGTGGGGGGGGGGGGGGTGACATTTGAGAGCAGGGAGCTGAGCGTTCTCTGACAGAGGCATCGGGACATTCCTCCAGGGCAGGTTAGGGGCTGTTTGTCTGAAGATCTCACTGTATGTGCATGGGAGTGGTCCATGGAAACCCCATAGCTGTCAAACCGGTATCCCTCATAAACAGCCCTCTGAATTCCTCCTCTGAACCATATGCCGCACAGATTGGGCTAAGTACATACTCACATTCAGTCCCTTACTCATAAAAGATATTATTTTTAAAATTTTTATCCCTTTCATGGCATTGCAGGGAAGAGCTGAACTAATTTGTACAATCCTTAGCAAATTACTTGCACCATAGCAAATAGTGGTTGAAATTATAATTACAATTAGGCCCCTATGTGTAATCATTTGGACTTGTAATGGCCGTGCTGCTTGGCAATTGGTACTTATGGATCTTCTGCCACTCATTATTCTTTCTAAAACGTTTCTTGTTCATGCGTGTGCATGTGTGCCCGCTGTGCGCCCGCTGTGTGCCTGCTGTGTGCCCGCTGTGTGCCAGCTGTGTGCCTACTGTGTGCCTGCTGTGTGCCCGCTGTGTGCCCGCTGTGTGCCCACTGTGTGCCCGCTGTGCGCCCGCTGTGTGCCCGCTGTGTGCCCGCTGTGTGCCGGCTGTGCGCCAGCTGTGTTCCAGCTGTGTGCCTGCTGTGTTCCCACTGTGTGCCTGCTGTGTGCCCGCTGTGTGCCCGCTGTGTGCCCGCTGTGTGCCCGCTGTGTGCCCGCTGTGTGCCTGCTGTGTGCCTGCTGTGTGCACAAGGTGCTCAGCCATGTGTTTCGATTGTCTTCCCAAAGATCTTGATCCCTCGCGAGGTCCCCATTCCCGGACTGTCGTGCAGCAGGCTAATGGCTTGTGTTGTTCGGCTGAACGGGATACAGCAGCTGACCCCTCTGGGGAGGCTGTGTCAGCAAGTGGGACGCTGTGTACGGATCGATAGCCTGTGTAATGGATGTTACCGTCAGCTTTGTGCAATACCTTGAAGGTGAAATATTTTGTAGGAAATTCTGGAGGTAATCTTTTATCCCCTTCTCCTCAAACTGTGTCGACATTCTGTGTTCTTGCATGGTTCATTTCAATATATAAAAGGAACATTATAGATTTAGCAATATCGCAAAAGATGAAAGAAAGAAGGTGAAATCCATGCATTTTCCCCACTCAGCGAGTTTTGTTGTCGTGGTCATGGACACCCGGTCTGTAGCTGCAGTTTTTTCCCCCACTGGTGCGATTCTGATTGGAGCCACAGAGGGTAGAGCGTGTCAGCACCGTGGCAAAGGCTGACATGCCCATTAGCCGCGAGTCACCTCCGTAGACATGGCAACAGCCAGCTCCGCGGCGTCTGCGCTCCTCCCAGCGCTCGCGATCAGACAGGTCGCATTGTAATTTATCGGCTCTGCGGATCTGCGCTTCGAGGACCTCTCCCGCTCTTTTCTGTATCAGCGCCTCGATGTTGACAGACAGCTGCCAGGCCAGGGCTCCCGCGCCGTGTGCACGCTGCACTGTCACTCAAAACGGGGAAACCCACATCTGTTCTGTTGGGGGTTCTCCCTGAAGGTTGCTTTTCACAAGTCTGCTTCTGCTTGGCTAGAGCCTCTCTCTTTATGTCAGGGATGTTCAGAGGAAAACAGATGGGTGTCTTTGTGAAACCTGTCACAGTTTGAGAGTAAAACTGGGAGTTCACAGCCTGGCGAGAGATGCCTCCTCTCTGTCTCGTTAGCATCTGAACAAGAGGTGGTGCACACGATACCGGACACTTTTATTTCTTTGGAGAACGGTGGGATGCCGGAGTGGATGTTAGTTTGCCAAATTAGATTTATTTATCTGTACTTTTGGGTTTTGCCTTTGCAAGCCAGTATTATGAATGAATGTTCCCGTAGATTCAGTCATGTTTAATCTAAGCCTGTCAGTCAGAATCAGTCATCTGCTTTCCATTTCCCCACCCCCCCCCCCCCCCTTTTGTGTGCCATTCAGAGGCAGATCGAAGAATCTATGAAAGTTCGAGCGGGGCATGGTAGATGGTGCCAGATGTGCCGGTATGAGTTTCTCAGAAACAGAAACCCTGCTGGTGTTTTCACGCACGACAGTTGTATCGTGAATGGTCCATCACCCAAAAAACATCGAGCCAACGGCGGTCCTGTGGTTGGCAAAGAGATGATGACAGAGGCCCGTGGAGGCTGATGCGTTTTTTTGCATGCTGACAGATGGGCTACTGTCTGTCAAACAACAGCGAAGGGTTTCAAATCGCCGTACTCTGCCGCAGACGGGGTGTGGCAAGCGACAAATCTCAGGTACCACTCCTGACAGTGAAGAACAGGAAGCTGCCTTTGCAGTGGCAAAACAAAGTCAACTTCAGTGCCTTCAGTTCACTACCTTGGCCTCCCCAGTCACCCCATCTCAATCAAAATCGAGCACCTGCGAGATGAGATCTGGATTGTCCCTCCAACCGTACAATTTGTGAAAATTATGGGATGCAATGGAGTTGATACGGACTAGCATTTCTGTAGTGCGCTTTTGACACCTTGTTGAGTTGCTCTTTATTAGATCGGAGTACCTAATAAAATGGCCTGTGTGTGTGTTAGCGTGCGCGTGTGTGTATAAATATAAAATTGTTGAAACGGTTGCATTGACTTTTGTACTGAGTTAGTAGGCCGTTTATTTTTGTAAACATTTATTTACGCGATTCATTCATATGTTAGTTATAATTCAGCCCATATAGTCCAGTGCTATTCTGGCGTCTGAAAATGTGAAACCTGTTTTATCGCGTCGATAGCGTTTATTTTAACTGCATGTTGCTGGCACAGGTCCTTCACTTCCCTCGAACCAAGGTGGGGAAATCACACCTATACTCAGTTAGAGTGAACAGAGAGAGTCAAGTGTGTCCTGTGCAGCCAGGGAGGTCGCAGTTACTGCGTATGCCGTAAGGTCTAAAACAAAGAGAAGAAAATGCAATGCTAGTTTTCATACTGTCACATTCACACGGGAAATGTAGATATCATTTGCAGTCAGCATTGTGCACACTGCATTTGCAGCATGTTGCTGAATAAAAAAATATATAAAAAAATTGAAATTTTCATTTCCCAGTATGAATGCAACAATCCAACATAAATTTACGATGGATAAAAGCTCTTTGCGTTTGCATCTTTCAGAAATGTGTGGTCTAGTTTTAAATTAACCTTATTAATTAAAATATAATAAAATTATAATATAATAAAATTAAAAGTAGCGGAATTATTTTAGCTATTATTTTTGAAGCTCCGTATCCCTTATCATTTTCACAGCATTCACACCTAAAAACCAAGTATCTCCGGGAAAACACGAGGAGATCTTTCAGACAATCTCTCAGTTCGCCTGTAATGGTTTGGTTCTTTGCAGCGACTTCTGCTTTGAAGTTATAGGATATATGGCAAGAACTCTTTAAGGCATTACCACTTTGGGGCAGTGGTGGGTCTATTATGCCACCTGTCCTTGAAAGACGGTTCCTCTGTGTAGGGATTTTGATAAGCTACCAAGTTTGCCAGGTGTATACTTCATATAAACCAGAGTTCCACATCCTGTAATTTAATCTGTTCGGCTAATTAAAGCCCCTGGATGTTAGAAAAAAAAAGGCACTGCACTTTCATTAAATGGCAAAAGAGAGAAAAAAAGTTGGCACAAAAATCAGCTTTTTCTTTTGTTGGGCCTGCTAACTTCTGGACTTCTGGAAAACCTCTTTGTAAGCACATAATCAGAAGAGACCTGAAAGATAGCAGTCAATCAGTGGCTGAGATCTCTAACGCTGCCGTGCATGCGGCTATTCCCCGCCTCCTGACGGTTCTATCGAATCCTTTTAAAACAAACAAAACGATGAAATATCTACTGTGGTTAAGGCGGGAGATGAATACGCTGGAATGGAAAAAACGATCACAAGGAGCATCGGGTCAACTATGTGTGCTCAGTACCTGGGGTTAGAAATGACCTGCTGGAAATACGGAATTAAATGAGATGGGCCATCCTTCCCCCCGTTTTTCATTACATTGCACTTTATAGATGTGATGAAGAGGCAGCAGCGTCTTAAAGAGACAGGCTCTTACCTCTGATAAGTCAGCATCCATTCACATTTAGCCCAAACCCATGATTGTAATTCATTAGAAAATGTGATAAATATGGCACCTCCTTCTGTTCAGAGGTGTCCCCTAATGTTGACCTCATTAAGAGGTCAGTCTTGAGGTGGCTCTGCTGAGCATGGTGAGTGTGGTGACCTGCAGGTCGAGGAGTTGCGGCCCTGCGTCTCGGCCTCTGTTTCCTGCTCCGTGGATTGGCTGCCCACCCCGGGGGGGCTGAACAGTTGTGCTTCCAGTGGGGAGAGTGAATTAGGATTTGGCAATACCTGCTAGGTCAAGGTGTTTGCAAGCTGTTGGCGCTTCGCGGAGACGCCCGGCACCCCGCCAGTCTCATCGCCCGCGCCACTTTACAGCGCCATCTGTCTCCCGATCCCGCTGCTCCCCAAATCTCGTCAAAACAAACCAAGATGGCAGCCCCAGGTGGTGGGACATTGCGTAGCCGCGGACGGCAGTGGCTTTCCGCCAGGCCCAGGGATGATGATGGCCCTTTTCTCATTAGGGTCAGTCCTCAATGGCTGAAGGAAACTGCGGAACAACCGCTTTGCTCACTGACGTGATTAGCGCATTTTAACATTCATGGGGAAGTTATCGTCGCTAATTTTCAAGAGATGTGATGCACAACAAATGATTCTGACACTGGCTCTGGAGCAATGTGTGATTAAAGAATAGTTCGATCTTTAACTTTAATGGAGAAAATATTCAAGAGAAAAGCAGCGAAAAGAGAGTCTAATTAGACTCCTATTTCCTCAGCGACTAGCCAGGGGCAGCAGATTTTCTGCGTCTTTGATTGTTTGTATCTTCTGTTTTCCAGGAAAAGACTGAGAGTAGCTTTGATATCAGCCTTTGAGATTAGCTCTTCAAGTATACGGCTAACCACATTAATCCATCATTTTCATTCAGTCCTGGCTCACTAAAATAAGTGCATCCAGAGGGAGACATTTAAGTGGTAATCAAGAAGTTTATGTGCAAACTGCACAGAGTTGGCCTTGCATTTCGACTGGAAATCCTTTTATAAAAAGGGATTGGAGCCCAGCAGTTTTGGGGGAAAATGCATTCATATACTTTATTGTTATTTGGTAGGATTTTTTTCAGATAACCGGATTAACTAAATGGATATTAACAATAGCATAATATTATAATGCCATTATGAAAACGAGTGATTAGTTATTATTAATATAAACATCCGAGACCCAAAAACCACCAATTATTATTATTTTTTGTGGTAAATTAAATTTACCATTCAAAGATAAAAGTTGGTGGTTGCTTTAAAAAAAAGCACAGTTGTCATTATGCGTTGACTACGCTACACACAACTCAAGGGGCAAGTGTTTACTAATGAGGCTGTGAAGCTTGAGGCTGACAGCGGTGTCAGCAAGGGATGGAAAGTGCAGGGGAACCAGGCTGTCCTGCAAACATTGAGGTTGGGACGGTGTTGGGGCGGTGTTGGGACTGTGATGGGACTGTGTTGGGACGTGTTGGGACGGTTTTGGGACGGTGTTGGGACGTTTTGGGACTGTGTTGGTAGGAGTCTTCGGAGGGCTGCATTGTTCTACATTGATCAACTCCCGATTCACATCCATCAAGTTTTCTTTCCAAATAGTATGTATATGTATATATACTTCATAGCGTAGTATGAATAATATATTTCCATTTAAAAGCCATTCTGCTTTCCCGTGCATTTTTCCTCAGTTGTTGAGGTATTTATTAATATCAAACGGCGAATCCTTTGTTTCTTGTTCATTTTCGCAATGCAGTTTTCTCAGTTCAGCTTCAGTTCAGCTTCAGTTTGGAACAATCTCAAACTGGACTAGTGTGCTAAAACTGTCGTGTACTCAGAGAGGGAGAGATTGTCCCTTGGTGAGATGAGGTTCTCGTAATGGCAGTAACAATGAATACATGGAGTTCTATTCTTTCATTATCATGCAATAAACAGTGCTCAAACGGGCTTCTCTTTACAGAATAACGTGGACAGAGTAATTTCAGCCCATTGTGAGGTCCTAAAATAACGGACCCGTTATGGACCCATTATGCCTAGAGAAATTAAGCTTTTCAATCAAGATTTGACCTTTTTTTAAATTTGATGAATACCAAGAACAATTTAATATGTTTTGCTGTTTTATACAAATATAGAAAGAAGAACGAGGATAAATGGTCTCTTTATGCTCATAACAGTCAGGATGTTTTTTTCCCAACCTTGTTATAGTTATTTGGTATAGAAAACCCGATTTTTTCGTAAAAAAACTGATTATGCGTTAAATATTATATACATTATTATTTAGTTCATATATAAGTTATTACAGAGCAGTTAGTGTAATGCACGCTGACTGTTACCTCACAGCAGGAGCAATTGATGGACAAATGAAAGTCTACACTGCAGACTCAGAATTAAACCAGGTGGATCTAAGAGACTTTCTGTGCTGAGGGTTCAAGTGGGCTGTTTACAGCCCTAGGATTTATGAAGTGTTTGCCTGTCATCTCTCCCTCCCTCTCTCTCTCTCTCTCTCTCTCTCTCTCTCTCTCCTTCCCTCTCTCCTCTGTCCACTTGTGCTGCCTACCTGTCAGCTCAGCGTTGAGGGCAATCGATTGGCTTCGGTGCTACAGTTGTCATGGGCAACTTGCCGCAGGAGGCGTGAGCATGTGTGCGATTGAAGGGCGACGGGGAAACTGCTCCCGGTCCAGGGGGGTAAAATTAACTGGCTGTAAGAGAGGGAGCAGAAACCATTAAATGAGAAGGACGGGAGAGGATTTGGGACAATATAATATAGGGTCATCATAGCACATGAATGTTCCCCCTGCCTGCTAGTATACTAAACTAGAATAAGAGGATAGGACTGGCTGGGTTTCTGGGCCATGACTTTTACTTAGTACCAGAGTCCTCGCTGTGAATTATTTAAAGAGCCTCATCCAGATTAATCCTCAATTTAATGTAATGGCTTAAAAAACTAAAATGCTCAAAAATGAACTGGAGGCAGTGCTCCCTTCTTTGTGTTTAGATAATATTTGTCACTTATAAAAGAATACTTATGTGCCCAATTGGAGAAAAAAAAATGGTTAAACCCAGGATAACCCCTCTCTTCTGTCCGATAGAAAACAAACCAACTGGAAGCATGCGGTTAAAAGCCTTCTCTGGTTTCAGAGAGGACTTTATTGGACATGATTCATCTGGCTTCATTTGAGCTAGCTGTGTCATTTGTTGTGTGTTGGAAATCTGCCCCAAGTGGCCAGCGGTATCGTCGCTAATATAACATCGTCCCGTCCTGGGTGTATCCCTGCCTCGCGCCCTATGCCTGCCGGGATTGCCTGCCCCGCGACCCTCACCGGGATGAGAAATGAAGAAGCTTTTAATGACGTACAAAGTTAGAAGATCGTGGTCAAAGCAGAAGTTGGTGCTTGTTCAAGAGAACGTCTGATGTACTATTTGATTTTCAAACCCTTTACACATTTTATATGCATATGTATCAGGTAACAAATTTGCATTGGAACACAGAAAGCTGCACTTCTTAAGAAACGTCCAGCATTGTCATATTCCAATTATTTATTTATTTTTTCGGCTGATGGATGGGACTTACAATTTGGTTGAAGTCTAATTAAATATATTTCACTGTCTGTTGCATTTACCGTTGAAGTCTGTTGCATAGCGACAGAAAGCAATAACAAGTGACACCAAATATCATAAATGACGCATACAAAGTACACCCCCACATTCTTTGTCACACTGTTCCTGTTTCCGTCATCTTCATGGGAACGTATCTGCTAGTTTGGCTAACAGAAATGAGAACCGTGGGGCAGCAAGATGCAAGTGAAGCGATTAGTTCTTGAGCTTCCAAAATACACGCATTCCGTATGCTGCTGACCAACGTTCGGATCACGGAGGCACTCCTGTGGAGGTGCCTTGGGTCACGGCGGTGATTGTGTGCTTTCAGAGAGATAGAGGCCGAATTAAAGCTAATTAAATTGGGTACGGGCTCTTTTCATACTGTCGTCCTACCGCTGTTAACCCCGCCACTGGCTTTGTGAAGTGTATCCCAGCAGATTGGGTCCATGAATGAATTGGGCTGCGATGTGTGTCCATAGCAGTATTTAACAAAACTGCCAATAAGTGTGTAAGGCTCCTTGGTGGAGCAAAAATATTGCAGAGTGGGGGTTTTTGTTTGGGGGGGGGGGCTATTGTCTGTCTTAATGCCAAGTGTGCAGAGAAAGCCAATTGTAGTGTGACAAATTAGAGAAGCCAAGCGTTACCGTGGCTGTGACATTCTACTGCAGACTTCCAACAAAGAGAGGAAGGCGCACAACAGTAAACCGTGCTGTAGAGCTTGCATGTCACTATCAGCAGTTTTTACATCCTATTACATCCTGCGTGTTTGTTGTAGCTGTGGTATGCACGCATTCAGGTCCTTTGTTTATTTTTTTGGAGAGCTCGCACAACATCGTCCTTCCGCAATCAGACCTAGGTCAGCCCCCTCCCAATTCCCTCCCCAGAGGGCTGGGGAAGCGCGCGGTTTAATCTCCGCTGAGTTTCCCCGACACTCTTTTATTATGGCTCCAAAGGATGGCCCGTTCGCCGCTGCTGATGCCACGGAAATGGTGGGAGAGGGCCGGGTGCAGTGCAGATGGTGGCACGGTGCCACGGGCTTATTGTAAATTCCGTTTCGCCCCAGCCTGGCGTTTTCATACTGTTTGGATGACCCGCTTATCTGTTCATCCTTCCATTGTGTTTTTCAATTCTGTCCATAATTCTGGCTGTTATTGTTAGCTGAATGTTTTACTGCATGTGAGGGACAGATAATATTTTCACCCCAAAACCAGGCCATAAACACGCTGTCGCTGCACTTTATTTTTTGTCCTAAAGGGTTCCGTCTTAGGTAGCCGGGTGTGAATAAAAGAAATATGAATTGAGACACCGTCTACTGGGCACGGCTGAGGCCCTTAACTTTTATGTCATAGAACAGGGATGACATTACAATCCATTAAAATTCATATGATCATTGTGCTGGAAATGGGGTTTCTTTTTTTCTTTTTTTTACTTCCAGAGAATAATAAATCTGTGTCCGCGAAGTGAGGCGTTGGTAACTGAAGTACTGGGATCATTAATGAGACAATTAGTGAGCAGACTAGGGGCTCAGACGGAGCTTGCTTTGGACAAGCAGATCTGTCTCGCAACCATTGTTTTGCCTCCAAGCCACGTCGAGATGACTCAAGGAATAATCAAAAGCGAAAATGAGAAAGCTAAGGCATATTCCCCATGAGAAATGCCTTCATCCGCCGCTCGCTTGGGACCAGGGCTCTCCGCACATCCAGGTACCTGGCTTCTGCCTATCGCCACAGAGGAGGGACGCCTTCCCTGGGAACCAGATTCCCTCAGAGATTCGCTCATTTTTGTTGACGAAGCGAGCATGACAATGCCAGGGAGATATTATATTCACTGTCCAGGACATTCAACGGTTGAGGAGCTTTCTCCCATGTGTTCTTCGAGCACGTTGCATCTCTTCTGCTGCTGGGCTGCAGGGAGGGGTTTCTCTGTGAAAAACTGTGCTTAGGACGGATGGAAGACAATCTCCATTAGCCATGTGGCGTCCTTGTAAGGATAAAGATAAAGCGAAGAACCGTCGGAACTGCTCATTGCGTAACCTTGTCTTAGCCACACCGCTTTAATAAAACTACACATAAGGGACGAAAGGTATACATTTAAAAAACATTTTATTAATCTGTTGGAATTGGTAGATTCCTGGTTTAGGCTTCCCTGATGTGGCGAATAGGGACAATCATTTCAATTCAATTGAAGGAATCAGTTTGAAATTTTGTCTATAGTTTTCCTTCTGGAGCATTCTGCGAGACACTAAGGACCTCTCCAACTTTTATTAATATTCAAATTGCGCAGGTAATTCAACAGACTTCATTCAACCCACTCCATTAGATTGTAGATTCTGAATTCTCAAGGTTTTACCTCAGCGTTCTCTTCCTTATAGCAGTTTTATAACTGTTCCATAATGTATCTGTATGAAAATATTACATTATATTTGTAGTTCCCATGGAAACCCGTACAACAAACTCTCTGAAAAAGAGAATCACCGGAGACCTGCATCACTCCTTGAAATTCAGTGTATGACTTTTTAAAAACTAAAAGCATTAATGGTGGGCAGTGGAATGAAAATGTCTGTATTGATATTTGGCTGTTTTTAAATATGGTAATAAAAGTACTGAGAGGGCAAGAACTATGAAAGACAAACCCTGGAAAAATGTGTTGATGTGCCTTTCATTAATTACAAATGCTCGTTCAAAAACTCCTGAAACCACATTGCGCTGTATTGATATTTTCCTGCAGAACTCAAATGTGTGGACAGACCAAACTTGACAGGAAGTTGAATGACGGAAAGCTTTGTTGTAAAAAAAAAAAACCCTCTATCACAGAAAATAATTTGTTATGAGTTACTTCTCTTCAAATGATTTTTCTGACTTTGAGGGGAAATCTTTTGTAAAGCAACATCACAATTTAAATTTAAAGCAGCCTGGCAAGTGTCTAGGGTTGTGTAAAAGCTATGAATAATTGACAGGTGTATGAAGCAGACAATATCGAGATGCATGAAGAGGCATTAATAAAGATGGAGATGATAGGACGATATATTAGTCACAGATTGCGTTTGAATATTGCTCCAGATCCAATGAGTCCAGCCTGCTCTCTGCAAAGCCACAAGGGAGCATAAAATAAAATAAAATAAATGCATCACATAAAACTGTAGACAAGCTTTCCGGAGGTTTTTTCATTAGATTTGAGCAGAGCGGGCACGCATGTGTGTATTCCTACGGGTGAGAAAAATTCCCATGAATGTGTCTGTTTGCATGAACATTTGTATGTTTGTGTAGACTGGGGAGGGGCTGAATTCCTTGGAGCAATAGGTTTTAAAGTTATTTGTTCTGCGTGTTTGGGGTTATTTATTCATGAAAAGCATCCCTTTATATAGATGCAGTGTGTTGGAAAGTCAGCAGTGATGAGCAGTCTCCTGTGGCTTTGTAGCTAAAACGTATGAGATACTAAACACACAATGAGTCCCGATCTTGCTGTGCTCACTAGGAAAGCCGCCGTTTTCTACTTTATTGGGCAGGTAAATCGAATCCATTCCAGTGCATAAAATCAACCATGTCCCACTTTAGTACTCTGACTCTGTTTTCATAATTCCAATAAATATTGAGTGGATTTCAGTTAATTTACAAAAGTTCCTGGACAAAGGTCCGGTTGTTCAGAAAGACGTAGATCCTCTACCTCTCAACCTATGAGGAGCCTAGCATATGCCAATAAGAGGTACCTCTAAAACCTGCAGTGGATCTGGGTTCCCTACCCCTGCACAAGGGGTTAAGGAATATAGAGCTAACCTAACTCCCCTTTAGATAAATTGTCAATCTGCCGGGGGAAAGATGGGAGTTTTATAGCCAATTTCAGGAGTGGCCAATACTTCCATTTGCAGACTGATACTGATCTGAGGTGCTATTCGTTTATTTTGTCTGCTTGCTGTTCAGCGTCACAGCACCAAAGATCTGCATAGTGCACCGGCCTAAAACGACAGTGTCAATACAAATGTCCCGCGATATAAATGATATAATTTCATTTTAGATGTCAAAAACTCTCCAGCATGTTGGAGCCAGCTCGGAAAGGATGGTTAGGTGGAGGACTGCTCTATTTAAAAGAGGCACTGAGGGATGTCTGAAGGCCCATTGTAATAACTTGTTTCAGAAAACTAAGATTAAATGTGCTGTACTTTATCAGAGAGGAATGTAGTCTATCTTCAGGATGTGTACAGCCGTACATTAATAGCCTACAGAGTGTGAGTGGTGGGGCAACAGTAATTATAAGTACTGAATACTAAATACAATTGGTCCCTGAATTTGACTTATTTGGTTAAATCCATATTCCAAATGACACTTGCCCTGCAGCTGGGGGAGATATCTTTTTACCATGTAAAACAGTAGACCATTCTAATGCCCAACCACCTGCTTAGAAGGCTGGAAAACCAGTGTACAAATAAGTTAATATCCTTCTGAATATTCTGCTTAATTAAATAAATCTGCTCAGGAATGATACTCCTCCAGGAAAGTAGATTAGAGGATTACAGGCTTTTTTTGGGGGGGTACAAAACGGACCCACTTCATGCATGAGAAGGAGCAGACAGAGCTCAGATTTTTAATTGGAATGTCAATAATGGATTCTATGCAACGGAGAACTATACGTTAACAATGTCTTAAGAATACCTGATGAAGGACTGACTTCTGTAGTGTCAGAGGATATAAACACTTTCTGGTGAGAAAATACAGTTTTGTCTTACCTAGGCCTGTCCAGTTTATTGACTTGGACAATCTTACTCGTACGTGTGTGTGTTATTGACTGTAATTAGTACTTAAATCATGCACACCTACTGAAATAGGACTTCTAGGACGTATAATCAGCGAATCAGCGGAAATTTGTAGCCGGAACACTAAACCCAGCTGAAGTGAAAACGAGACATCGTTTAATTTTGTGGAAGACGGTGCTAAAAGGTTAAAGTTTGGAGATGGCAGTGGAATGACGTGCTGGCAGCACGTTCATGATCTGTATAAACGTTTTCATGCCTTGATTCATTTTTGTTTTGTTTATTTACTTATCCCCCCCATACTCTTTTAGTTGACATTTCCCCTAACTACAGTAAAGGTTGACCTTTGAAAAGGACAAGCACTGTGAAGGCAGGCCTTCCTTTCGGTGAAAAACACCACGCCCCCCTCAGAACCTGCCTGAATCTCAAGCTACCAGGAGGCCCCTGGCCCTCTTAATTTGTAGTGAACATTTAATCACCCTATTCCCTGTGCGTGATGACTGAGACTTCTCTGCCCTTGATCTCTTCATGATCAATGCCGCGGTGATTCAATGAACCCGATGTGATACATTGATTAAAGAGCGGGCCAGAGGAAAAGTTCACATGTGCTCTGAGTGCGATGTCTGCTGGAGTGGTAATGAAGCTTTCAAAAGGGCTGAATAATTTCCCTGTTTATGGTAATAAGGTCTATTATCCATCTCATTGGCTCTCCTCTGCTCCTTATCTCACCTTTAGCGGTCTCTCAACATGCCCGGCACAAACACAAAAACACACAAATTCATATGCACTGCGCACACAGACACACGGGGGGAGGCATGTTAACTCCACACTCTGTCCTCATACTAGTTATCCTGTTTGTTTAGGCCTTAACCGTTCTGGTTTTCTGCCATTGGGTGTTATTATGTGTACACCTAGCAGATGCCCTAATCCAGAGCGATTTACATATCTTTTTACCGATTTACACAGCTGAATATTTTACTGGGATATTTCAGGCTAAGTACCCTCTCATGGGAAGAATAGCAGGGCTCCTCTGGGTATGTGGACCTGTGACCTTGTGTTCACAAGTGCACCATCTTAACCACTAAACCGCTGCCTCCCTATTCAAAAAACCATCTGAGAGTAGAATTTGATTTTGCTCCTCATCATGCATTCCGGACCAGGTCATCATCTTTACAACTGAGATATACCTGCAACCCAATATTCCTGTGCTGAAATGGATTTCAACTCATTTAGGATAGCAGTAAAATACTAGGACCTATCCTTCTAGAAAATACATGGCTAGAAATACATGTATTAAGTGATATATAAATATTTCTTAATCAAGAATCGTGGATGTTGTTATTTCTTCTAATTAAAAACAGTTAAAAGTAGTTGACACTGTCTCCCGAAATATGTTTGCTTCTCTAGGTCCGGATAAAAGCTAAACCTAGTAGTTGTGTTGGACTGCTGCTGGTTCCAGCTGCTGTTATTTTTCTTCACATCTGGGCCCAGCTCTTAATGTAGTGTCCAGCTTTGCTCCTTCATGTTACCGTACAGGAATGGTAATGACAGGAGCAGAAAAACAGGAGCGCCGTGTGTCCCTGTGGACTCAAGTTTAATAATCTCATTATCGATTTAATGAGGTAATTACACCGTCTTGGGGCAGAACCAGGTGGAGTGTTGAGAAAGGCACCCCGATCTTTTTTTTCAGCGAGTCGAGATTAGGAGCTCGGGTGCCACGCCAAGCCCCTCTTCTGCTATCTCCTGGTAATAAAGTCCCAGAATGGTCCTCTGTGGAGTATTGACAAGGACATCTCCGCCTGCACAACTGCACTCCGTCCTCTGGTTCATCCCGGGAAACGGAAAGGCTCGAGTACCCTCCGCAGTTTGTTGCTATAGAAATGGGCCTGATCCGGGAGCAGCGCTGGGTGTAGGAGTCCCCTGGTGAAGTTGAGGAAGGGCCGAGCGGCGTCCACACATTATGCCCGTTCACATCCCGGCGTGCCTGTGTGTGCGGGGAAGATAAATAACAACGTACAGAATGCTTTGGTACGGCCCATTTAGCATTTAATGTGGGGACTGGGCCGTGGGTTGACACCTTAGGAAGAAAGAACCGGAGAACAAAGTCTAATAAATAAATTAAATATGACAAATGCCTGCCCATTAATAGAATATTTCATCCTTGCGGGAATAATTAGATTGTCAAGAGTTCCCTTTGATCCAGGAAATGGGAGGCTAGGTGAAAGCAAAGCGCAGGTGAATTTGAGTGGTGCCTTCCCTGTACCTGTTGTGCCGGTTCTTCCATCGATTACCCTGCGTGGGGCACTGCCGGTACCGCCAGCCCCACGAAGGGTAATCGACTCTCCCATCCATAAGCTGAATTAGTGATTGTGGGTGGTCCAGAGCTGCCAACGCTCTAAACTGCGGAGGACTTGGACTGGGGATGCCTGGGTGTCGGCTACCTGTTAGCGACAGCGGCGCTACATTGGCCGCTTTTCTGGCCGTATTAAAGGCCGCTCCAAGCTTCTGCCTCCTCTGGGGATGAATTAATCCTCCGTCGCTTTGCTTCACCGGTGTAGTGATATACTCTGATGGTGTCTGCACAGTCTGGGCCGGAAACGGGGTACTTGAGCAGCGTTGGGGCTCAGGTGAGGTAAAGGGGTTAGGTACGAGTAGTGCTCTGCAGAGCTGCCAAAATTGTTGCCGTCCCCGGGGCGAAATGAGTTGTAATAAAAGATAATGGAACACATTGATTATCTGTCAGCTGACACTGATAATATCTAACAAGGGCAGTGTCGGGGTATTAAGTGATTTGAGGTATTCAATAAATATTGATAATGAAGGCTGTCAGTGAAGCCCCCAGTTTTGTATTTCACCCCCCAGTGCAGCCTGCTAATATTCCACTACAAACACCTGGGGGCTGCTCCTGACCCCGAATTGAGGTTTTATGCTGTTTGGAGTCGATACATTTTCATCTTATTGTATGTTCTTGTAATCATTTTCGCATTTCGTGTTTTTTCAGTCGATTGTGCTGTGCTGTTATTGCGTAATACATCACAGCTGTATCAAGTACTTATGCGGATATCATTCCAAAATTCCTAATGACCAAATGAGATATCCCAGATAGTCTCGGGTGGTCTTTGACTCCTGCGAATGACCCCATGGAATTAGCATCTGCTTTAAGAGTAATGATCGCAGGAAAGACTTCGACTTCTCAAAACAATGTATTGGTTAACCGCCTCATCTGGCTCTCAGACCCCTTTCTTTGTATTGAATTTAGTAGCTTTTAAGACCTTAGGCTCTGGGTATAATTATTGAATTTGTTGTCTTGAAAATGACCGACTTCTCCTTATTGAATTGCTTGGGCTGCACGGTTTCCCTGGAGCTGTGCTTATTGCTTGAGTTTTGTTTTTCTGCTTTGGTTTCCTCCATCTACCTGTCAAACAAAGGCCCAGACTATTTCATTTACACTCTCTCTCTCTCTCTCTCTCTCTCTCTCTCTCTCTCCTCAGAAAATTGTCGAAAAACCCCCTGAACTCACTCTCGTGGCAACTCTTCCGGAAGCTGCAACTCTTTGAGCTGTAAGTTTTGTTTTTTGCTAATTGTTTTTTTAGCGCAACGTCCATTGAGAAAGCATAGCCCTCTGTAGAGGAGGGCCTGAGGAAGCCATGTTTTATTCGAGTAATTCTCTTAAGACTTTTCTCTGAATTTATAATCTGCACACCGTTTTCTCCAAATGTAATTGTATTTAATTACATAGTTGTATGGAGCTGCTAATTTTATTGTGAGAATTGAATGAAAAGATTCCTTCAGGTTTAATTTGATTATTACGAGAATGCTCTGGGATCTCTCCATTTTCCTTAAGCTAATTACAATGCACAAATGCAACGGATTGCTCCCTTCTGGAAGCGAAACTGACCTCGATTGCCTGTTTTCCAGTGCACATGAGCACCACCGTTTCTGATGCAGATGCCGTTTCATTTGCTGTTTAACCATTCATATATGTGTATATATCTCCCCCCCCAAGGACAACATCTGAACGAAGTCTGGGATTGTAATTATCATTGTGGATTTGTCGTACTGCTACCTGTGAATTGTCCTTTCGTCCGTCGAAGCCAATGTCTCTGTCGCGTTTATTGTAAAAAGCTACGTGCTGGTTACATAGCTTCTTCATCACACTGAAGACAAGATAAGAAGTGGGAATGTATTTTTAAAAGCAAACGTGTTATTTTAAGCTGAAAAGCAGGACAGCTCCTTGGAGAGGTTTCTTGCTCTTTGCAGGGTTGTCCCGCCCTCACTAGCAGTCCTGAAGGAGGATTGTACCCCATGATCCCGAGTAGGTCAATAACGCGGCTCTGTGCCAGTACGTCCGTAAAAAAAAGAAAAATTGGGGATCCGTCATTAAAGATAATTAACGTTCATCTGAAGCATCCATTAGGCTTAAAAGGAGAATTAAATTTGCTAATGAATTGTCCTTTCTGAAACTGTTGGGCATAATTGGAATCTGTTTACAAACTTGCCAGAACATTGTATAGGGGACAAGTGATTTCCTACCTGACTCTGTTGTCTTCTCATTTAACATAGTACTATATTTAATCGAATATGTATATGTACGTGACCCTGGGTAGGATGAGCAGTTGCAGAAAATGAATGAATGAATGAATGAATATAATAATAATTCCTATATAATAAATAATAATAATATAACATATAAAGGGTGATCTTAACTCATATCAGGTCAGTCTTACATTTCATTCTCTAGAACATTTTCCAGTTTTTTTTTCTTTTCTCTATTAAATGTTTAGTTATATTAAAATATTATTATTTGATAATAATTTTCAACAAAATTCAAATGCAAAATCAGTGATAAAATGAGCACTGATTTCTTTAAACAAAACAAAAACCCAATTAATTCTAAATAATCCCATTTCCTGGATATTAACCTGTGAAATGAATGTTCCGAGTAATGTTGTAGTGAAACGTTGTATTTTTACACAGTTTGGCATCCGAAGTATGACAACAAGCGTTTCCACTACGTTGTTATAATAGAATGGGGATCGCATTAAACGTGGTGCTTTATTAATATTAATAGAAAGTTAATACAGCGAAGTGAAAATCTAATTTCAGTGGAATATTACTTTCCATCATGCAACTTAGATCAAAAACATAACAATAAAACAACAATAGTAAAAAACAAAAAAGTTGAATTCTTTGACACTTTGACACTCACAGTTACAGCCTTATGACACGTTCTATACCTCTTACTCTATGACTGCCACCGGAAGGATGGAATTTTTTTTTTTAAAACAGCACCGTGTAAATGGTGCATGTCTACTTCAACATTCCCCTGACGTACAACTCTAATCACAGACTGGGAAACGACCTACATGATGGTCATGGAACCCGCTACCTTATCAAAAGTTCTGGCACAGAGGAAGCATGCCAATCTCTGTCTCCTTAAATAGGCTCCCTGGCTAAGCACAGCGTTACAAATTAGCCGCTTTACTGAGCTGAGACACAGAGAAGAAAGAGAGAAGGGGGGGGCGGGGGTGGGGGGAGAGCGCGCGGAAGCAGTAGAGGATAGAGGGAAAGCCAGGCCTGCATTCAAAAATGAAGGATTGGGATATGGTGAAAACACACCCACACACACACACATCCAATATATTCAGCTAACTTTTAAAAGCACCTATAACATCAGAGAATAAACAAAGTAATCAAATCACAATGTTAACCATTGTATATAGATTAAACAAGGAATAACTTAAAATGCATATATATTATCATTTTAATATAGTACAATATTTAGACAATTTTGACTGACTCCCATGTGGAGAGTGTGACTGTAATCATTAATTGGATACAGTGAGAAACGTGATACATTATTCACTGCTTATAAAGGTTAGGTTAGAGGCTCTGTGAATTTCTTTTAGTTAATTATCCATCTGCTGAAAATACTACATGTGTTTATTTTATACAAACGTGTTATTATTAACAGGCTTCCTTACCTTTTAAAAAACATTATCTGTAAAACACTAAGAAAGAATTAGTTATTTTCCTCCAACTTCAGGCATTTTAACAACATCAAAGGCATTTCTTATCCCATTTACTGGACTGGATATTTTTACTGGACTGGATATTTTTACTGGACTAGATATTTTTACTGGACTAGATATTTCTTTGGAAACAAGTTTTATTTGCCTTTACTTTGCTCAACTGTATTGGTCTTAAATATTTCTGTAATCTTATTTGCATATAACAATGTTGGTGTCTGCACATAAATTAAACTCTCCATTCTTTTTGAGGGAGAAATTTTGAAAGGTTTTGAACTCAGCGTTTGATGGTTAAAAAAAAAAAAATAATGTGATCAGCGTGGGGTACAATGACATACGGTCTTAAATCGCCTTCTTTCGAACCTTTATTGTGCTAGGGCAAGATGTATAGATGAAAAGCGTGACCTTTTGCAGGACTCCTTCAGCCCCAGGAGCTGAGTTCATTCTCCATCACAAGATTGTGAGTGGTGTCAGGATTAAGGGCGGTAAATGGCAAAATCAGCTGTAACTTCTGCAAGGATGATACGATACGAGATTATTTGCGGTGGAATTACAAAAGCGTAATTGCTAGACACCACCGCTTCATCCTTCTTTGCCTGCTCATAGCCTGTCTGCCAGAGGCTCAGTACATCGCCAGTTCTTTTTATTTACTTTGTTGGCTTTTCTTTAATCCTTCAGACTATGTAAAAGCAGAAGGCTTCTAAGACCAGAAAAAGTCATGTTATTTCTGCGAGATGAATCTTCTTTGCTTGGAGATATTGACTTCAATTGACTCCACCTTCTTTTATTATTTCTCAAAAGAGGAGAACAAGTTGGACAAACAGTTTTGTTTGGGAATTTGCGCACACTAGGAGATGTTGAGAAAATAAGTGGCTAATGCTACCTATTATGACTGACATGAAAGTAGTCCTATTTTGGACAGGGCAGAGTTTAATCACAGCCAAAGGAATTGTGGCACAATTCCGGGAAAGGTGTTGTGTTCAGGACCGGTCCAGATTTGGTGGGCGAGGTCTTCTTGGCGGGACCCACAACAGGGTTCAATAGAAAGGCTTAAAGAGAAATTCCAGTCGCCACAGGGAACACAAACACCAGGTTTTTTTTTCTTCTCAAGTTGCACAAGCAGTCCTCCGTCAGTGTAAACCAGGCTGGTATCTCCAGAGCGCAACACCTAGGCACCCAGGCTTGATCTTGGGAATCCTGTGCAAAAGGGACGTCACGCGTGCACATCCACTCGCCGTCCCGATGTTCAGACGGGCGCAGCCTGGACCTGCGAACAATGCTCAGAGGCAGCAACCGTTGTTGATTAACGACTTAAATCTACGGGTTTGGTGCTGTTCATAATAGGAATTATTTCTGTCATTTAACCTAGTGGACTGAATCAGAATATGAATTATTCTGGATTTTCCGTTTCATCGGGAATGCAGATTAAATGCCATTATTATTTTTCTTAGTGGAATATGTCCAGTATAAAGTTGGGTAGTTACTATTTAATAAGGGTACTGCGTAAGGCTGTGATCAAATCAAAACAAACATTTAAAAGCATTTTCTTTTCATTTTCTTTCATATTATCTTTTCAAATAAAATAGGATTGAATAATTTTTTGAGAGCAGTTTAAAGAGAGTGTTGACAATAATTAAATATTGGCAAGTTATTGGGTATTTTTTTAAGACTTGACCATAGAAACCCTAAGTAGCCAACAAAAGAATCCCGCCCCCCCCCCCCGGTTTCTGTCAGGGCAGTAAAATCAAGTCCACCTCCTGCTAGCTTTCTCTTCTGTTCACTCAGCAATACTCTATC